>JAECUM010019593.1:0-21401 GCA_016617855.1 Megalonaias nervosa
TGTGTGTGTGTGTGTTGTTTTCATTCTCTTATTTAAATTATGCCTTCTATTTCCCAGTATGCATATTTGCATTTAACATTGGTTTTGTGTGATTTAGATTTTTAATATAGCTTTAACAATTTTTCAGTCATATTGCTACGATGTCTGCAGTGTGACAGTTTATATTGATGTTTAGCACTGGGGCATCATGCCGCAGACATGTAGCATGATGTCCCACCCAGTCACATTATCCTGACACCAGGCTGACCAGTCCTAACACTAGCCTCTTAATGCTGAGCACCAAGCAAGGCAGCTGTTAGTACCATTTTTAAAAGTCTTTGGTCTGACTCGGCTGGGGTTCAAACCTGCGACCTCCCACATCCGAGGCGGACGCTCTACCACTAGGCCACCAGAGCGGTCCAACATTGGTTTTAAAGAAAACTTTATTTTCAAGCAGAAAATTTTCTGAGTTCTATCTATATTATGAACACATTTGGTGCATGTTTTAAAATCATATTCCTATTCAGTGTATTTTGGCAATATGACTTAAAAAGAGAACAACAGAAGCTATACATTGTAATGAATTTTAACTGAGTAACTAGATTACAGTGTTGTAATTGAAAGTTAGTACAAATGCTTGATCAGCTACCCTTAATCAAGAATTTCTTTTTACTTAAAGTTCATTATAAAATGGCATTTGAAAAGATTTCTAAACTTGTTTGAAACAACCCCTGCACCATGTACATGACAGAAAATGCACATGTAATTTCAGATCATATTGTTCGTAATAATTTCTTTGTTGGCCATAAAACTTTACCATAACTGTTCATAGACAACACATTGAAGAATTAAAGTCAGTATATGAATGAACTAAACCTTTTTCATCCAAATCAACACAGCCAACATAACATACAAGTGCATCTATTTTTAGAATGAGGGGTTTTCTTGATGTAACCACTTACTTTATAGCTTCGTTACAACAGTCCATTGATAGGATTGCAAGTGTAAGATTTTATTATTTGTCTACGTAATTGGTGTAACATTAGGCATTGGTCAAATAGTATTTGCTTTGTTTTTTTGTTTTGTTTTTTCCATCGTATTTTCAAAAAAATTTGTAAACTCTTAATACAACCTTGACCTTACAGCATCTCGTCAAATTCCAAAACATAGCATTGTCCCGTATATTTATGACTTACATAATTGCATTTTAAAGTGAAATCTTTAATAACGTAATATTTAGTCTCAGCTTTCTTACAAATTGTATATTTTCCGGAATATATTTGCCAATTGGTTTATGAAAAGAGACAGTCAAACAAAACGATACTTCCCAGAACAGCGATGTCCACCATTACAGTTCCAAACAGATTTTTATCAAGGAAATAATGTACACACTGCAGTTAAAATATTCATGTTACCAATTCTATTCTTAAAACTGAAATTGCTGTTTACATAAATTTAAGTTTTGAAACGCAAGTTTGTATGTTTTTATCATCAAAGGATAAACGGAAATCGGGCAGTAATAGTTGCTAACTTACTCAGGAAATGGTTAATGGTCAATCAGCTATCAAAACATGTGCCTGTGAATGTGCAAGAGTTTGTTTGTTGGTGTAATTGATATCAACATCAACTATTTGATGGCGTGAAGTGTACATTTTGCCTTGAGCTACATATAACATAACACTGGAACTAACCTGGCCAAGGCGAGGGAGCATATCAAAAGGGATGTTCATTCAATGTTCCTCTTAAAAAAAATCACAGGGCGAAGTCGTTTTCGTTTTCCTAACAGAAGAAGGCGAAGTTTACACTTTTTAGGTGACTTAATCGTCCACTTCACCTGGTAGCGTGACCCCTGGTAATCTTGACTAAGGATTCATCATTTACATGTGTAAATGGCTTGCTTGTTGAGTTCACTTGCCCAGTAAACTAAAGTAAGTCTGCTTTTGGGAGATTTAAACTTGCTGCAAAATATGAGAACAAAAATATCACAAAGTTAAATAAAGACGCTAAAGTAAAATATAGGTTGCTTTACTTTTACCATTGTTGAACTTTGTTTTATTTTCATCTTTGTTTAACCATATGTTGGTAATTAAAGTTATGAGAACGGATACATATAAATAGTATATGTAGTATATATAGTACATATACACAACCAGCTGTTAATTGATTACTGTTGCAATCTAGGAGTGTGCATGTGTGTGAATGTGATTTGGATTTTTAATGTATCTTTTAACAGTTTTTCAATCGTCACTATGATGTCTGCATTGTGGCAGTTTATAGTGATGTCTAGCACGGGGGTATCATGCCGCAGACATATAGCATCATGTCCCACCCAGTTACATTATCCTGACACCAGGCCAACCAGTCCTAACACTAACTAATGCTGAGCACCAAGCGAGGCAGCTGCTAGTACCATTTTTGTAAGTCTTTGGTATGACTTGGCCGGTGTTTGAACCCACGGCCTCCCGCATCCAAGGTGAACACTCTAATCACTTAAGCCATCGGAGTGCTTCTGCTGTAATCTGGAGAGTTTAGGCTAACTGCAGGATGTTATTGATGTATTATAAGTGATGGGGGATCAAAAATGGTACATACTGGCTTGAGATCCTTTAGTTAAAAATTTTCTATCCTTTGGTGAGATAAAAAAGAAAGACTACCTAAAAATGATTTCATCAGAAACACTTGAGTAAATATTTTGGTCTTTTTTAAGGTCTTGTGTAATTGCTGTTGCATTGTTCAACTTCAGAATGTTTAATTGCTATTGTGTTCAGTTTCTAACTGTTTCAGGTTCAAGTTTAATAAATAATAGATGAGCTGTCCCTTTCTCATGCTTGTACAAGTGTAATGCAACACTGGTCAAACCTATTAATTGGTACCATCAAAAGTTGAAAGAGAGATTGAATAAACCAAGACACAGTTCAGATGCTAATGAATATTAACAAGGCTTTAGTCAGGATGAGTATGTGTGAGTGTGTGTTTTACATTTTTAACGTAGATTTTTAAAATATTTCTGTCACATCACCATGATGTTTGCAGTATGGCAGTTTATAGTGATACCTAACACTGGGGCATCAGGCCATAGACATGTAGCATGATGTCTCACCCAGTTGCATTATTCTGACACCAGGCCGACCAGTCCTAACACTAACCTTTTAATGCTGAGCACCAGGCAAGGCAGCTGTTAGTACCATTTTTGTAAGTCTTTGGTATGACTCTTCTGGGGTTCGAACCTGTGACCTGCCACATCCAAGGCAAGTACTCTAACCACTTAGGCCACCAGAGCAGACCTGGATGAGTGAGTAGGCACATTGTTAGAATGGTTAGACAATGACTGATTTTAGGACCTGGAGGAAGTCATTGTTTTATATGAAATATTGTGAGATCCAAATAAACACACAAGCCAATTTAATATGATTTTGGTTTTTTATTTTTTTAACTTTTCATATTTGAAATACAGAAATTGCAACATTGTCAGTTGCTTTTATCTAAATGGACCTAGTTTGGATGCCAATACTTCCAGTGTGTCGCATAGTGATCACACAGCAGTTTTGATCGGTTGGTATTGTTTTTCACTAGACTTGAACAAACAGTAACCACCAATTAGATGTGACACTTTACACTGTGTGACATACCAGAGGTATAGTCCTCATAGTCATTGCAGATAGACAAGATGTGAAGCAAGAGAGGAACTTTTACATAATTTAATTCTTAAATGATCATGAAAATACATGTCCTTAAATTATACATGGGAAACAAATCTGGAATGTCTTCTTTATGGTGATGTATAATTACCAGTGTCTGAGCACGTTGACAGATAAAATAACCAGAATGGAATTGGTGAAGCTGGGACACCTTGACATATTTCAAACCACTGGAGTTAGCCAACTTGTGTCTATTAATTTGTAGACGATGAGTAGGTGTTGCCAACAATTTTTCTTGTTGTTATTGCCAGAAAAAGAGTCATGTTCCTGCTACAACTGTCTCAGATAAATTGTCAAATTAAAGAATTAATAGGCAAACAAATAATAATTATTCATGACTGCAGAAGATTAAAGTAACTTGTGTTTGGAAAGTATGGATATGTCAATTAAACATTTCACCCACACACCCCTTACTAAATATGAGTGGACCAGGAATTCTGCAGATAGCAGACCATGAACCATATTGGTGCAGGTCAGCTGTCCTTGTTATGAGTTGATTCTGATTTTGATCAGATTGCGTTTAGTTGGCATGTTATAGGTAATCAGTTTTCTAAAGCATGTTTGTCCGAGTCCTTGCTGACTTGTTTTCTGAAATATAAACATGTCTGCATCTTTGACAAGTACAAGTTCCTCTTGTTACAATGTTTCCACTAATTTTCAGTTGTATTTTAATTATAATATCTGTTGGTATACAGAATGTTTTCTTTTATTTTTAAAGAATTTGATATGCTGGTAAGTGGGTCAAGTACAGTAATTGGGTCATTTAATTTGACATTCACTGTGCATTTCTTGGCTTGCAGCAGGCCTTCCTGGATATACCCTACCCTTGACTATTCCTGGATGGGTATTCATCACTGGTATCTAATTAATTACATGTAATTAATGCTTCATACAGTTGCAAGTTCAAAAGTGAATTTCTTGTTCACAGGAGTAACTGGTGTAAACTAGATAATGAAACGAGTCCAGATCATGAAAACATTATTTGTAAAATGGACGTTGTGTTTTTTATGCCCTTTAATCTTTTCTCCTTTGATACTTTTTTACTTTTTATGGAATTGCATATGTGTGTGTGTGTGTGTATATGTTAGAAAAAGCAACCGAATAACCATACCTATATTTTCTCATTAAATCCTTCCTATATTCAGAAATATCTCTTATTGTTTCAAATTGTCGGACGGGGTTGAAGAGTCTAAAACAGTTTCCACTCTAAACACATTATTGTCATATAACGTGTATCAGAGGGGCCATATATTAGAAAGATTTAAAACACTGTATCCACTTGACATGTAATATTTTCATGATTTTTAAACACTGTATCCACTTGACATGTAATATTTTCATGATTTTTAAACACTGTATCCACTTGACATGTAATATTTTCATGATTTTTAATCCTATTCTCATCAAGCTGTGATGTTCTGGTCCTGTCACAAATGTTAAAATGGTGATGTACATTACATTCATCATGCACATAGACAGTTTTACTTTAGAATTTTTAATTCCACACAATACAGGAAATCCACATACATAAATGCAGTCGCCTGTGTTTGATAAAAGACATGCCATAGGCAACAGTCTCGTATTCTCCTTTTTTACCTGTGGCTGCCGTATCTGAGATTTCCTTGTCTCATGAATATGCATAAATCTGCTTTCTCAGTCACTGCATCTTTGCTTTGTGACCCAACATGACCTTTCACACTTTTTGAATCAAGTGATAAAACAGGCATTTTTGTTTGTTTGTGGAAGATTGTTGCATTGTTTTGTTGATGACATATTTATTTATGCATAATCTTAAGAAACAAGGGAACCTTAGCACAGGCATCAGTGGTTAATAAAGGAGCATAGCTAATTGTCGTCTTTGCCTTGTGACATTGCGTATGTGCCAGAGCCAACACAACTTACATTTTATGCAAGTCCCTGCAGGTGCACAGTGGACATAGCAGACAACTCATGCCCATGACATTTCATTTTGTGACATGAACATCCAAGCCAAATGTTATTATTGACATAAATTACTGGACATTTTGGTGTATATAAAAAGCTGGTTCAGAATACTTCTGTCTCATTGGTTACTGTCAACAATTTCTAAGCTAACTACCAGTTATTGTTCAGTTAGTGTGCAATTAAAAAGTCATTGAGTCAATGCTTAGTGTTTCCTTTATGATAAAATTTGAATTTCTTATGAAAATACATGTACTTCAAAGAACAATGTTGTACATATGGCTGAGGTTAAACTAGATTAAAATGTTGTGATTGTGGTGTAAGAAACGGGAATGTGATAAATGTATGACAGGAAGTTAAATAGTATGCGGTTAAAGGGAAGAAATGGTCTTATCTTTGATTATTTGAAATTCTTTTCGCCAGTGGAACATCAATCTTTTAAGAGTCTATTGTTTTAATCACAGTGTTTGTTTTTTGTGTCTGTTAGTGCTTGCAACCAACAACCAAGATTTTTGGATGGTCAATTTGAAACCTGTTGAATAATTATATTTCATGTTAAGATTAGTCTTGTATGATCAGATTTAAATTTAAATCAAACCTCCAGCACTGACCATCACTTGTTGCAGAGAAAGTTGAAAATGCAAACATGATTAAAAAAAGAAAGAAAAAGAAACAAAAGGAGAACAAAGCTCAGGCAATTTTTAAATATTGAATGGAGTGATGGAACCACAAAAAAGCAGCAATATGAGACATAGATAACATCCTTTGAGGTAACGCATGTGGGCCTCAATCCAAAAGAGGTATAATACATATATATATATATATATATATATATATATATATAGTGTTCATTTTCTCCATACATTGCATAAGGAAACAAAATGGGTTCATGTTAGAATTAAGAATAAATCTTTTTTTTCTTTTAGCCATTTTTATCCTTGTGGGCTGTATTATCATTGGAAGTTTGAAAGGCACACTTAAATCATTCCCAATGGATGCAGCTGCAGTGGAAATGTCATGGAGTTTTGGTATTGCCATTGTAGGAGGAATTTTAATGGTGGCTTCTTCCATTGGTGCATACTTGATGTAAGTGTTGCCACATCATACTATGTGGTCAGGTTTCTTCTTTATCGGAGGCTTCTTCACAAATACAAGAAAGACAAATCAGCCAAGAAAGACAACTCTGTGCCAGTTCAAGGAACAATTAAGTTCTTACTTGTGATGTTGTAAATCAGTAATGGTGGAAGATTTTTGTAAATTTTATCATTTGTTTTGTTAAATTCAAGCAATTTGTTAATTACTGACATTGATTAGGAGAGTAGTGGACAGTTTTAGAATTGGTCTCTTCTCATTTCTATAAAATACATGTTATTCATGGGAGTCATTTTTCATTTTAAATGGACATTTTTAAAAACAGATATGCTTGTGACCCATTACCTTTGTCCTTCCTGGTACTAGATGAGAAGTAGTTATGACTCAATAAGAACTGGTAACGAAATGGGAGATAAATCACCAATCGGGGTCTCTGGAAGGAAAATTAATTTTTATCTCAAGATATCAAGCACATTCACATAAGCAGGTAATCAAGCATTTACGTTCAATAATTACTGTTCAAATGGTGTGGAAAAAATTGTCTCCCTTTTTTAACCACTTTGAAAAAAAAATCAAATCACATCTTGTAGCTAGAACACAATTTAAAGCAAAGGTTTCAATGTTCAAGGTAAAAATTAAATAAAACTTGGTTTCCTGTAATTAATATCCCACCAGATTTTCTTTCCATTTGCAGAATGTGCAAATTATTTAGCTGCCACCCAGCCTAATGATGATAACGGTTATTTTTTTTTTAATATCATAGGTTGTAATAACAATAGAGGAAGTAATAAATTCACAATCTTCTTCACTTTCCAGATAAACTCAGTTCTTGTAACATTTGACATTTATGTGGATATACACTGATACCTGACTACAGGGTTTCTTAGTATAACAGTACCACTCATAAGGTGTCTCATTATAATGCTATCTGTCGTACAACACAGGGATTGTCATGAATCCCATTTTGGGGATGAATTCACTTTTGATATTAAATTTATCTATGTACAAGATAGCTTCAGTTCATTGTTGTACACTTGTATGGTTTTTCAAAATTGCATTATAGTGAGAGACTACTGTATTGAAGATATGTCAAAAAAAAGGATGCATAGATGCTATTGAGCCATTCAAATTACATATGTACCTCTGAAAATCTTTGAAAGCATTACATTTTTATTATTGCTGGAGGATTATTTTTTCTTGATCAAATTTGAAATCTAAATTTTGTACTTCCATAATTTTTATATATGTGTATACTGTTGAAAATTAGTTAGAATCAGTATTAGGTTATTTTTCATTGTTCATGATATAAAAGAGAAAAGTTTTTTTACATACTAGTGTATATTACATCTGTAAAGATTGTCCAAAATGGAAATTAGGTAAATTCAAGGCCTTTTATTATTAATATTCATAATATTATATTTAATATTAATTTGTCAGCGTTAGTTTAAGTTATGCTGCATACATTACATTCATACATGTAAGTGTTCATCAGATATTGAATTATTTTCATTCCAATTGGAGTAGTCTAGGACATGTAATATGTGTGTTTAATACAGCGTTACCTTCATTCCAATTGGAGTAGTCTAGGACATGCAGCATGTGTGTTTGTCTGATAGTGTTACCTTCATTCCAGTTGGAGTAGTCTAGGACATGTAATATGTGTTTATCTAATACAGTGTTACCTTCATTTCCAATTGGAGGAGAATACAGAAAATCACATTTTTGTGTGTGTGTAAATTTCATTCATTTTTTTAAAAAATGGCATTTTCATCAGTACCTTTTGTACTTGCTTGGAATTTGCATCAGCTGCAAACAACATGGGCCTTGCTCTGTCATCACATAGTGTGCTGGCAGATCAGGGTCAGTGTTTGTTCTACTGATTACTTCTAACAAACTGCATAGACTATGATCTGCTGGCATCATATGTTATGGCAGATCAGGGTTTGTGCAGTTTGACTTGACGTATAAGCAAGTATAAATGGTACTTCGTTTGATGGATTAAGGAAGTGGCCCAATGTTTTTTCTCAGAAAGATTATTGTTTGTTGTGGCCATTAATTGATGGTTGTAATTGACAACCGTGAATATCATGAAATGTAATGAATTGATTGAAAATTAATGGAATGATTAAAATTATAGAAACGCTTTGAAACTCAAGCAAATGTCATCACTACTCTAGTTTTCATTAGTTTATACAAGTTAATTTGTATGACATTCATTTAGCTCAGGTGTCTCCCACACATGGACTTCACCTTGTGCAGCCTGTGGCCATGTTAGTGAGATCTTTTGAAAATATGCATTTTAATTAATATGCATAATTAATGATAACATTGAACCCAAGGCGAGATCAAGCTCTTCCACAAGTTTGAAGGCTGGGGGACACCATGACCAAGAGTTCCAGAGGTCACCATACCATTATCTTTTATTAGCATTTGTTAGATCTTTGTTACATCCCAGATCTTGATTTTAGTCATAATGCATCATTATAGTGACTCAGATGGCTGAATGTTTTTTGGTCCCATTTGTTTCAAGTTTAGGGACGTTTGGTCCATTTAGTGTCCAGTTTAGGGAAGTTTCACTTCTGCATCCCATGACACTTTGTAACTTGCATCCAGACCAGTACTCACAAAGCTTTTCAACTTTAGTAAACAAACTAATTAACATGTGAAAACAAAAGAATATTAGATGAACAAAGTTACTAAATAGTTTGCAATATGAAAATTCTTTAACTTGGGTGCATTGTTTGAGTGTGAGAACTCTAAAGTTGGGGAAGATTGCAGATGTTTAAAATTTTACTGTTAGTACTTTAGAACATTGTTTCTCATGAACAGCCCAGATGCAAATACATGAATTTTCCTCATTGTCAGTTGTTAATTTCATAGGTGACTGTGCACAAGATATACTGTGTATATTGTAGAAATGTGCTGTGTTTGCATTTTTTATTCATTCCCAGTTGCACGTTCATTCAAGATCCATGGTCAGTTTGCACAAAACGGAAAGAAAGAAATTGGCATGTTCCTCAACTTTATTTGAACAGTTTAAGGTGAAAAAAAACCCAACAAATTTTCATCTTCCATCGTGGATTCTTTTAGAAGATATACCATTTATGCTCACAAGTTGAGTGTAATTGCAACTGCATAGACCCAGATATGCCGTTGCTTAATGCTCTGCAAGATCAGGGTCTTCACAGTTTGTTTGGAGCAAGCAGCAAAACCAGATACATCGACCCTGTTCTGCTGGTGCATTATGTAACAGCAAATCAGGGTCTGTGTTGTTTGCAATTGAAATTTTGAATTTGTTTGCCAAAATAAAGTATCAAAATAACTTAATTCCATGTCAGTATTGTAACCTACATGTATACATGAAAATGCCTGGCATCCATTCTCTTTGCATTCATATTATTAAAACTTAGTTTTGCCCTTGGATTTGGTTTATGCTTTAGAAAAGTCAATGGTTGACTAATATTCTTTATTCTAACGTTATTGACTGATTTGTATTTTCCACAAATTTTGCATCATATATGCAGAAGTGTTTTTATTATATTTAGTGTTGTCAATACCCGATACAAGTACTTTATTGTTTCAATAACATCCCTATATTAACAAATGTATTTTTCATAAAAAATGTAGCATCTTTTAGTTCATCTGTATATAAAAGTTTTCAAATCATAATATACAAAATGTAATTTTTCTAAAGTTTGAATTTTGGTATGTAAATAGGTACATCTTATAATGTATTCACATATATATATATAGATATTGTAGATACATGTGTTAAATTTTATATCATTCTTGTATTGACATTTCAGCATGAAACAATACTTTTCACTAATTACAAACTACACCACAAAGAATAATAAACTCCGTTTCTTTGAATAATAACAATCATCATTTTTAAATTGTTGTATTTTGTTTTCTAATTTTCTTTTGAAGTCGTGAAAACACTGTCCCTCATGAATGTGTCTTCTGTCATCTAATTGTAAACCTTGTCCTTTCCCAGTCAAGATACCAAACTACTGCAGCTTTCCCAATTAAGATACCAGTTTACCATAACTTTCCCAATTTAGATACCAAACTACCATAACTTTTCCAATTAAGATACCAAACTACTGTAACTCTCCCAATGAAAATACTAAGCTACCATAACTTTGCCTGCTCATTAGTGAAGCATTTTCATACATTTAAAAATCATGGGGATTTGGGGGTGGGGTGGAGTGAAATACTTGACAAATATTTGATGTAAGATAGTGACATTATAAAAATTCAAATGTGTACATGTTCAATATTGAAAACTCTATAGACATCTAATTTGTTGTGAGTGACATCTTTGATGATGTGCACAAATATAAATTTCCAAATGTTGCTGTTCAGACATAGAGTCAGCATTTAGTTTTGACAACAGTTGTAGGACAGGTAAAGCTCAGTAATTCCTCAGTTCATATTCACCTGCAATGGCTACCTCAGTAATTTTTTAAGTTAGTGCATCCTATCTGAGCAGAGTGATAAGAATCTTTTGAAGTATTTCCACCTTGTATCTAAATTTTATTGTATTTATATGAGGATGTCAGCTTGTAAAGATCAGATTAAGGTGTCTTGTACATCCAAAGTCTTTATTCAAACTCAGTGACTTGATTTTTGTGTGAAGACAAATTATTTTTTATTCGCGTTAGTATCTACATTAAAGACATCAGTTGTACAACCAGGAAATTGAAATCAGTGCTCAGTAATTTCTTACATTGGGTGGGGGACACTAGAGGCAACTTTACCAAAAACAATACTTTGTTAAAGGGAAGGGTGCTATTCTAAGAACTGGTCATTTCTTCATGATAAATTGGCTTGGTGCATAATATAAACTGAAGGATTACATTATATTACAAGTAAAAACAGATAAAAGACTTATTCTATGTTAAATAAACAAAAATAAGTGAAATAGATAGAAAAACATGAGGTATAGGAGATGAGGTACTAGAAGGGCACTGAGGGTGAGGTGGAGTGGGTTCGGGGTTCAGCCAGTATGTGAGAAAGCTTGCCAGTACTTTGAGTCATTGATTCTTCTCAGGTGTTTCCTCCACCAAATACACTGCCTGCATTGTATAGCCTATCATGTGCTGAAAAATGGCATTAAACCCAAAACAACAACTTACCAAAGAAAAATCCCTTTTTTCTGAAAAATAAAGAGAGGTTTAACTCCAGGGTTCCTATGTGGTTTTACCAACAGACCACTTTGTCAAACAGATTTCAAGTTTAACGCATTTGCAAGCAATAGTACCAAGCTTCCCACGGATTGTAAAATCTATTATGCACTCACTGTGTTTATCAAACCAAGGGAGACATTGTACTGTATAATAGGGTTTAAATTTGTCTCCTTGAATAAGCTAGGGGCTTGTCATCTTTTCATTTTCCATCATTATGAATTATTTTAAATACTTTTTGTCAGTTGTCAATGAAGTAAACTCGGGAATAGTGAGGTATCTATAGATAGTTTATTGATTCTTGAGTGTTTTGATGCCCCTGTCTGCTGAAGGGTGTGTTTATTTTCTGATTACACATATTTTCTACCAATTTTTCCTTTGTCATCTGAATATTGTTATCAGAAATAATGTATGCTAAATCAAATCCCATAACCCCATATTCTGGAGTATTAATTTTAGAAGTCCCATAAATTTTTCCAAGGCACTAGCCTAGAACAAGTGTTTTTTCCTATTTTAAAGCAAGTTTGGCAAGTTGTCATTCTCATGTTTGAATCTACCTTTATATGGGCATTCATGTCCTCTGGGCATACTGAATACTTGATTTTAACTTTATCTGGGAATTGATGCACTTTATGCATACTGAATGCTCGAATCTACTTCTCTTTATTTATTCATTAACATCCCGTAGTGTACTAAGCTTGTGGTCACTGCTGTCATTTAAAACTAAATGAGTTGGAATTGACAGAAAAAATGATCTCTCTCTTTAACACAGTCTTCACCCTCGCCAGTGATAGAAAACCATTTTCTGATATGGAAATACTGTAAGCACTTCAGGAGAGAATGGTGTTTAAACTTTTTCTCAATTACAAAATCAAATGTAGGAAATAAGACTTTGTTATGTCAGTTGATCTAATATTGACAGAAGTTAGGTAAAGACTAAATTCCAGTAAAGTCCTTTCTGTTCTTGCTGACGAAGAACTGATGCTTCCATATTGAAGCAATACGTTGTTTATATAAGATAACTTGACAGTGGAAATTTGAAATATTAAGTCCTTTGAAGAAATGAACATGTACATTATTTCTTTTGTTCTGTCAATGGATTAAGTTGAATACATAAGGAAGTAATTACATTTTGAAGGCAAGTGAATAGGTAGGTGGGACAAGTGAATTTTCTGAAACTATTTGTCCTGGAAATGTAGATGAAAACAAAGTTTGATCAGCTGTGCTACAGTGTTAAATGTGATTGTTAGGTTGTTTAAATTAAATCTGCATGGAAGACATGAACCTTGTTGTACTGGAACATGGTAATTAGACAACTAGATCGCATACATTAGGTTTTGTATGGGGTACATGGACCATATTGTAATGAATTCTGGTAATATTTGATAGTTGTCAATCTGTTGAACTTTGTTCATTTTTACTTAAACTTCATAAGATACCAGTGTAGTGTCTGTGCAGTAGTATCCTCTTTAGTGGACCACAGTAAAATCTCTAGGATTTACAGGTGGAATCAGGCATAGTTCACCAAACTACACTCCACAACACTCTCTACCAGCATGAATGAAATACAGTCAATACATATGGGACAAGGTCAAATTATTGTAGATCAGGGTCTGTTTGGGATTTAAAATAAGATAAAAAGTGTGGAGATTCACTCTTAGTAGACTATGGAAGTGGCTTTTGTTGGATTTATAAGTACATAAACAGTCTAACCTTTAAAATCACTAGAAAACTTCGAGAAATTTGTACACCTAATATTTTTTAATTGAGAAATTTGTACAATTAAGTAATGAAATATTTCTAAAACCTTTATTTCTATATCATAATTGATTTGGGATATTTTTATGTTGTAATGCACCAATGTTGTACTCTAGTAGTCTTATTATTTGAGTGTTGAGAGGAAATTTTGATTCATAAAATCATAAATCCAACTTACTCTATCTACATTTATCAGATGAAAACTAGAGGTCATGTCTAGAGGTCAAATTTGAGTTGGTGTTTTTAACAACATCATTTTTATGCTTGATACATGTGCAAATTCAGGTGTACATTTTGATCTTTATGCATTGGATAATAATAAATGCTGATCATTTAGTTGTCTCCATGTGAAATTGTGAAGATTTATTTCTTATTTTAACAACTACATTTGTGGTTACACAGTAAGTAGTATAAAATCCAGTAATGTTAGAAGTGATGTTTAACTCTGTGTGTGTGTGTGTGTGTGTGTGTGTGTGTGTGTGTGTGTGTGTGTGTGTGTGTCAGACTCATAGCAGGGAAAATGTGAGCAAGATGGCACAGGAACTTGGAATTAATACAACACAACAACAATGCCATTTCATTCAACCATCTTTTCATAGATACTTTTGTAATTGTAAATTTGATGTCCATATTTTTTATGTACATATTTTGTAACTTTAGATACCTATATGTATCAACTGAGCTGAAATTACAAATAAACAATTTAAAGAGATTTGCTTTTGTTCAGTTTATCTGCCAACATACTTGGCTACCAACATCTGTCTTTCTGTTACCTATCTGTCTCTCACTGTCCAGTAGTGCAGCCTGCATAACTTAATTTTGGGACCCGTCCAAAATAACATTTTGCATTTTTGATGAGAATTTGGGCCTTCACAGCGCCTACCCCACCCCTCCTCGCAGTTGATTCTGCAGCCAGTATAGCTATCATTGTTAATCAGCCAGTATAGCTATTATTGGTTGTTGTTGTTGTGGGGCATAACGCCATTTTTCAGCACATGATAGGCTATACATGCTATGATTGGTAATCTATCTGAAGTGTAATTATAGATAGATGGGAAAGAAAAAGAAAACATAATGTCTTTAACAGTCAACAAATGTTTTTCCCCAATGTGTTTGTGTGTGATATTTGGATTTTTAACGTAGCTTTGAGTCTTAGTCGTATTGCTATGAATAATAATATTTTTTTCTTTTGCCTCAGGATTGAGTGATTAAATGATTTATTTAGTTAGTTAGTTTGTTTCAACTGAGATATTGTTGGTTACCTGTGACATTTGATACAATTTATTTCTATGCCGTCAATAAAACGTTAACCGTTTTACACAAAGCATTTTTTGGGGTATGAACTGTTTACCAAGCGTATTTTCTTCTTGAAAAGAAACTGTAACGAAACAATCGTATCGAATCCAGGTATCTCTGTAATGACTTCTACGGTGTATGATATAAAAACGCGCAATACTGTTTTCATATTATTTTCATGTATTTTACGTCGTAAGACATTTGTGTCCATATATAACTAAAATAGTTGTTTTCTCTACTTGAACATATGAAAAATTAAATATTTCCTGCTACAATTTTGCAATGCAGCTTCACAAACAGTTTAGAGGTACATCGACTGACAGTTGTTTAGTGGTACATCGACAGACAGTTGTTTAGTGGTACATTGACTGACAGTTGTTTAGTGGTACATCGACTGACAGTTGTTTAGTGGTACATCTACAGACATTTGTTTAGAGATACAACGACTGACAGTTGTTTAGTGGTACATCGACAGACATTTGTTTAGAGGTACATCGACAGACATTTGTTTAGTGGTACATCGACAACCATTTGTTTAGAGGTACATCGACAGACATTTGTTTAGTGGTACATCGACATACATTTGTTTAGAGATATATCGACTGACAGTTGTTTGGTGGTACATCGACAGACATTTGTTTAGAGGTACATCGACAGAGCTTCGTCCACAGACAGTTTTTAGAGGTACATCGACTGACATGTTTAGAGGTGCATCGACTGTCATTTGTTTACAGGCAGATCAACAGATGTTTGTTTAGAGGTACATCGACAGAAATTTGTTTCTAGGTTCATCGACAGACAATTGTTCAGAAGTACATCGACTGATAGTGTTTATATTATTTGCCGGATGATAACATGTATATAAACGATAGCTTGGCGTTCGATTGTGTTTATATTCTCTTTCTGCATGGTTATATACAGTTTACCATACAAAAAGAAATTGTAAGCAATACCTAGTGTGAAGCATTATACATTTCTAGTAAGTCATGTTCCACTGTGCCTAATATGGAATACGAGATGTCACGGGCGAACAAATTTTTCTCCACGAACGTGACTTACTGTGCGCCAGTCATTTACAGTTATTTTTATGAAGCATAATAAACACAAGATAATATTTTTTAAAAAGTAAAATATTTAACATCAAATACTATTTATATACATGGTATCCTGTAGTAGAAAGTAAACACTATTTAATGCCAAGCTATTAGTTATACACAAGATATTGTACAGACAAATGTAGACACTATCCAACGTCAGTTATTACTTATATACAGGATATGAAGCAGAAAATATAAACAATATCTTCATGTCATGTTCGCGTTATGCCAGTCTTTGTTAAGCTGTGATTAACGGTTGTGATTGGGAAGGACACTTAGGCCTTCTCCAGCCTCATGGAACGTACACATTTTTCCATCATGGAACGTACACATTTTTCCATCATGGAACGTACACATTTTTCCATCATGGAACGTACACATTTGTGCCATCGTGGAGAGTACACATTTTTCCATCATGGAACGTACACATTTTTCCATCATGGAACGTACACATTTTTCCATCATGGAACGTACACATTTTTCCATCATGGAACGTTCACATTTGTGCCATCGTGGAGAGTACACATTTTTCCATCATGGAACGCACACATTTGTGCCATCATGGAACGTACACATTTGTGCCATCGTGGAGAGTACACATTTTTCCATCATGGAACGTACACATTTGTGCCATCATGGAACGTACACATTTTTTGCCAGAAAAGCCAAAAGCTGCTCCTCAAAATTTCAACCCTCTCTGTACCTCTGTTGTGCTATCAGTGTCTTGTCGGGTCCGGTTGTTCATTACCCCCATGTAAATTTAGTGGTAATTACACTAGACAGACATGGATACAACCTTTTATTTTTACTATCTGCCCGTTGTATGCAATTACATTCAGGTAAAATTAGATATTTATTTGAAACATCTCTCATTGGATACGTTTACCAGATATATTTATAATCAGAGTACACTGATGTGTCTAGGAACTCACATGTGTACGTGTAAAAGTTTTATGAAACTAATGCGGTATTTCAATAATAGTAAAATATACCTCATCTCCCACTGTATTCTTCTGATTAAAACTTTTTTTAAAAAAAACTTACAAAAAATTGCTCCTCTTTTTAACTTTCTAAAATACTTTCCCAGTGTTCGATCTAAAAGAACAGTACACACTGAGTTGAGTCGGTATCATTTTAATTATTTTTCGTTAAAATAGTCACCCTATACTGTGTAGATTTCGTTCGAAATATTTAAAGATCAGGCATGCATTTTTTTGTGCTAAACTTTCTTTGTACCTGGGATGGAAGTATTCAATAACTGACACCGCCGTACTTTCATTTGTTTCAGTGTAAATTTATTGCTTTTACATTCCTTTCTCTCGAAAGTGCAACATTAAAAGCACGCCTTGAAATGTCTACTTTATTATTTGTTTGTCCTGTCACTAACGTCTGCTACCGATGTAATTTATCACTGAAATTATGTGAAAACGTATGCAACACATACAGTTATGGGCCTTAGGGGACATTAGGGGTACTCAGGGAAAATCATAGGCACGCAGGGGACATTCGGGGTACGCTGGACATGATCACAATAGCCGTCAGCTATGTGGGGATTGCCCTAGTGATGCAAGATACACTGAGCGCCATGTTGATATTAAAAGGAGTTAAATCGTGACCAAGCTTCCTTTAGAGCAAAGATATTCCTTTTCCAGATGTTTTCAGATTTTATTGACATTTTGACATTGTTGAGGTATAGTACATTGTAGTAGACAAGGTTAGCATATAATTTTGGTCTGTTTTATAGTTATCATAAATGAAGGGCCTGAAATGGGGTGGGGGTGTAGAATCATATTTCACACTCAACATGTACGAATCTTAAAATAACGAATGTATAATAACACAAGAATCTGCTTGGATTCATTAAAATACAGCATTATCTTGTTTATTATAAATAAAATATCTGCTTAATGTACAAAATATACAATGTACACTTGAATACAAAATATACAATGTACACTTGAATACAAAATATACAATGTACACTTGAATACAAAATATACAATGTACACTTGAATACAAAATATACAATGAACACTTGAATACATACAGGATATATACCTTTTTTTATAGCAGATATAAGGAAATATTTCTCGAGTTAAATGACAACATTGTATGTCTAGAGATCTGGTTAGCCCTGAGAAGGCCGTTTTTCTAACTTCAAATACACGTGGTTAATGATGACATCTCCTAGGGCGGGCACCACACACGCATCGCTGGCTCCAGTCCTGCTCCCAATTTATGCGTGTGGTTGGGAGCGCAGAGGGAGGTTGATTGGCTTCGCTATCCCATCCTCAGTTTGAGGGATAGTGAACACTTGTTCCCTCCTTCTATTCCACACCCTAGGATGATGATGCTGACGCCGAGGCTCCCATTCTTGCCTCTGTCTTTCCAATTCCTCCCATGCCTCCTCCTCCCAGGTTTCTCTCTGAGGGACAGCGGCTCTTGGTACTGGTGGCAGAGGCTGTGGCTGTCTTTGTTGTGGAAGTGGTGGCTGTGGAGACGTTGCTGTCCTCACCTCAGGCTTGACCTCACACAGAGGTCTTCGTATGAGGTGAGGCAGGACCCCTCGCTTCTTTTCCTTCTCCTCTTCTTTCTTCTTATTTTCCTCCTCTTCTTCCAACTGGGCTGCTTCTACAATGGCCTCCATAGCCAGCTCATCCAGCAGGCGCCTGGCATGCTTCAGGTGCATTTGGAGTTCCAACAATTTACTTATTCTGCTCATTCTTTATAGTTGTCTCGTCGACGATGGGTAGCCAGACTGACGATCACGTCACTTTATATACTTGAAGCAGGGACGTGAAGGTAAACATCCCCTAACACCAAAACTTACCATCACATCAAACGCGCGGACCTAAAAGAAGCACTCACGTTGACTTTTTTACTTACAAACACAGACATGCACGATTTGACAAGACAGAGAATGTAAGTGCTTATAGACACACTTCTTTTTTTAAACATACACACAAACAGAAATTTGTTTTGGCAATTTGAATTAGTATGTCTTTTCTAGAGTATTGGGGGTAGCCCTGAAAAGGGCTGTTTTTTGTTGACGGGGAGTGATGGCAATCTTTTTTAACTGTCTAAGATCGCACCCCCGTCTGGCAGCAGGCTTTCCTATACGATACGGCCTGCTTCTGCGGAAAGAGAAGGAGAACTCTTTGGTGTCCACACGGCAGTCGACAAAACCTCTGTCTGGTTCTCGCTGCTGCTGCTGTTGTTGCTGTTCTCTCTGCTTCTGAAGTCTGTACTTCTCTGTCCATTCTTCTTGTTCTTTCTTGATTTCCTCTCTGAAGACCTCTTCTATCAGGTCTTGGACTACGGATAACATCCTGACATTCTCTCTCTCTTCAGTCTTCAGTATCAGGTTTAGCCTGACACGATGTAAATTGACGTAAGCTTCGTTCAGCTTGGCTAGTCTGGAAGGCATGTTCATAGGTTGACGAGTCAACAGTGGATGGCCAGACTACAATACAATATGGTTTTAAAGTCGCCTATTGCACCCTGTGCTTCCCCGACTGGTTGTGGCCCTAGGCTAGGCGACAGTCCCCTTAAGGGGGCGCTTGGCCCGGGGCTAGACCTTTCCGCTGGTGCCCCGTTATCTGAGGTATGAGCATGGTACCTTCATATCCTCTGTGAGACGTCCCTCCAACGCCCCACAACCGCAGACCCCGCAACAGACCCCCCGCCGCGGCCGCAGCCCCAGCCCCAGCCCCACCCCAACCACCAAAGAGCAAGCCAAACCAAACACCCCCGCCATCCCCCCAGTACTCCTTTCTTCTCGATTTCTTTCCTTGCTGTAGATTGTCTCCCGCAGAAGGCCAATAGTTCCGCCATGAGTGCCCAAGTCTCCCATAAGGTATCAGCCGTCCAGGCGCCACTTGCATCACCTCCCTGTTATGATTTTGTCGAATTGTTTTCAGTTGTTACTATGAATGTTCCTATACCAAACTTGTGTGTGCCACCTGTGCAATTTATCGAATTATAGGAAGTTATGATTTTAGAATGTGTATTTGTGTTGGAATTTTGTGTACTTAGCGTACTTTGTTTAGCTCTAAATTTTGCCAATCATCTGGATGTAGACCATACGAATTTTCTTTAACTCCGCTTGGTTAATTTGGTTGTAATTTTTGGGCCACCGTCCGAAAGGATCATAATTGTTTGTGTTTGATCTTCTATAACCAAATTGAAGATCCTTGGTTGTTGCTGCGGAAGCCCTCTCTCTCAACCCCCTCATTGTTTCTTGTTCGGGTTTTTGGTAGGAAATCTGTTAGGTCAGCAATGGGTTGCCACCATCAGGGTCCCGCCCGGGTATATGCTGGTATGTTTTCCCCAGCACCCGTTGGGGGGAATTTGGATAGTTGGTTTCCAAGCGACCAACAGGATCTCACCCGGGTGTATGCTAGTATGTTTTCTAGTACCCGTCTGTGCCCGTTTTCGCTTGTCCGATGGGAGGTATGAGAGAGGACGGCAATTTGTCCATTTCGAGTGGGGACTACAGTATATCCTTCTTACGAGGATCAATTGTAACTCGAAATGGTTGTGCTATGCTTGTCCGGGTGGGAATTTTTGGGGCAGCAGACACTGCTGGACTGCCCCTTGCCTTTGTGTTTGTCCGATCGCATGTTTGTGGGAGGGAGTTATGGGGCAGCAGGTGGGGTTGCCTGGACTGTCCCTTGCCTTTGTCGAGCAATAAACACTTACAGGTCGGGGTCATGGTAGGAAATCTTTACTCGGCACGGGCTCGTCGAGCTAAGGATCCCACCCAGGTATTGTTAGCATATCGTTCCTAACACCTGTTTAATGACTTCGACTAAGTTGTTTATGTTGGTGTGTGTGAGGGATGGGGTTTGTGGAACAGCAGGTAGAGCTTCCTGAACTGTTCCTTACCTTTGGTGTTTTCTTCATGGTGGGTAGAGCTGCCCAACCATTACTCGGCAATTACTATGTTTTGAGGGGCAGCAGGTAGAGCTTCCTGCTGTGCCTCTTTGTTTGGCATCTTTTCTGATTTAATGTGTTGGCTATAATTCCCCCACATTATACATCTTTTCGGATAGTTGTGTTGGGTATAGTTTCCCAACTATGGCAGATTGAACGCTTGGTTTCTTCCTTGGATTGGACTTGGAGATAAACCGTCTTTTAAGGTGGCTTGTGTTTTGGCACCGTGTTGGTGTCTCTCTAAATTGTCTTTTGGATGTACATCATTTTCCCGGAATACGTACTGTGGTTAGTAGTTGTAGATTAGTTTATCCGTCCTTGTTTGCGCTGGTTTGTTTGTTTGTCTGTTTTGTTAGTATTGTTAGTGTGTCTGCATGGATATATATATATATATATATATATATATATATATATAT
>JAECUM010019594.1:0-25332 GCA_016617855.1 Megalonaias nervosa
TATGTGTGTGTGTGTGTGTGTGTGTGTGTGTGTGTGTGTGTGTCTTTCAACTATATATCTAATTGAAAGAGACAGATATACAGACAGACAGATAATGAGGGCAAATGTATGACGTCGGTTCTTTATTTCATTTCTAATCGGTGAACCCAATCACTCAGATATTAACACTGTCTACCATAAAAGAGACCGAATCAGCGTTACGCAGTCAGAGTAGTAGAAGAAGGGGCATTGGTGGTCTTGAAGTTGTTGCAGTAGAAGTAGTAGTACTGGTGGTGGTGGGTAGCGTTGGTGATATAAATGTTATCAGTGGTAGCATTGGTAGTGCTAGTAGTGTTAGAAGTAATAGCGGTGGCGGTGGTAGTAGCAGTTGAAGTTGTAGAAGTAGCGATAGAGCATATGGTGGACGAGGGGAGAACTGTTGATAGTGGCAATGTTAACTGAAAAAGAAGGACTTCTTTGCTAATGAGTACATTTCTTTCACACAAAAAACAGGAAAGGTGAAGGAAGAAAGCCGACATGTAGGTCTAATTTCCAATTTTCAGTTTAGTTTGTAATAGCCATGAAATGCACGAAGCCGTCTAAAAGCAAATTATCTTTCTATTGTGAAACTTCAACATAAACATTGGACGCAAGACATTTTTAATATCATTTAGCTTGCATATAAGTGAATGCTAATTGTCGTTACCCTAGTGTAGAATAATTGATTTCAAATTTCCTGCCCCGTACTCGTCACCCTAGTAGTTCAAGTTAGCAATGCTATGTTCTCACCTGCATTTTCGCTGGTCAGTGACAGCTGGTGGTTCATTTGTTGTTGTTTTTCTTTTTGTTGTAGACCGAATGTTTTCAAAGCGAAGGAAGAAAAAACAACCTCTTTGAAATAGCAATGGAGGAACTTTGGATATTTTAAAATCAATTTTGTCGTGTTCCGAAGTTAATCTATGCCGTGTATCGGAGTTAAACCATGCCGTGCTCCCGCTCCCGTTGAAAGAGATTTGGATTTTTTACGTAGCTTTAACAATGTTTCAGTCATATCGCTACGATGTCTGCAGTGTGGCAGTAAATAGTGATGTCTATCACTGGGACATCATGCCGCAGACTTGAAGCATCATGTCCCACTCAGTCACATTATCCTGACACCAGGCCGTCCAGTCCTAACATTAACCTCATAATGCTGAGCGCCAAGCGAGGCATCTGCTAGTACCATTTTTGTAAGTCTTTGGTATGACTCGGCCGCCGTATTGTGAAGTTAAACTATGCCGTATTCCGATGTTAAATTATCCCGTGTTCTGATATTAAACCATGCCGTGCTCTGATGTTAAACTATTCCCTGTTCTGATATTAAACCATGCCGTGTTCTGATGTTAAACCATATCGTGTTCTGATATTAAACCACGACGTGTTCTGATATTAAACCATGCGGTGTTCTGATATTAAACCAAGTCGTGTTCTGATATTAAACCACGCCGTGTTCTGATATTGCACTATGCCGTGTTCTGATGTTAAACCATGTCGTGTTCTGATATTATACCATGCCGTATTCTGATTATAAACCATGCCGTGTTCTGATGTTAAACAATGCCCTGTTCTGATATTAAACCATGCCGTGTTCTGTTTTTAAACAATGCCCTGTTCTTATATTAAACCATGTCGTATTCCGATGCTAAATTATACCCTGTTCTGATATTAAAACATGCCGTGTTCTGATATTAAACCATGCCGTGTTCTGATATTAAACTATGCCGGATTCTGATATTAAACCATGCCGAATTCTGATGTTAAACCATGCCGTATTCCGACTCTAGATTATGCCTTGTTCTGATATTAAACCATGCCGTGTTCTGATATCAAACTATGCCATATTCTGATATTAAACTATGCCGTGTTCTGATATTAAAGCAAGCCGTGTTCTGATGTTAAACAATGCCGTGTTCTGATATTAAAACCTCCGTGTTCAGATCTAAACTATGCCCTGTTCTGATATTAAACAATGTCCTGTTCTGACATTAAACCACGCCGTGTACTGATATTAAACTATGCCGTGTTCTGATATTAAACTATGCCGTGTTCTGAAATTAAACCATGTCGTATTCCGATGCTAAATTATGCCGTGTTTGGTATTAAACCATGCCGTGTTCTGATGATAAACCATGTCGTGTTCTGATATTAAACCGTGCCGTGTTCTGATATTAAACTATGCCGTGTTTTGATATTAAGACTATGCCGTGTTCTGATATTAAACCATGCCGTATTCTGATAATAAACCATGCCCTGTTATGTTAAACCATGCAGTGTTCTGATGTTAAACCATGCCGTGTTCTGATATTAAACCATGCCGTGTTCCGATGTTAAATTGTGAGTTTCATCATAGATATCATCCAACGTTGACAAATAATTTGCTTCCTTTTTTTTTACTGTTCATAAGAAGAAACAAATCACATGAAAAGAAAGACCGAACATAATTACACTTCTAGTCGGGATATACTCAATGTTACAAATCGTTGTAAAATTTGTTAGCATGTTCCAGAAAAAAAAAAATAATTTAAGATAGAATGCTAGCCCAAAATACCATTCGATAATGAATACACTACTTCCATTAACGTCATTTTCTGCTTTAAGACAAAAGTTACCTTAAACAGAATGTGCTTGTGAACACTTTTTCATTATTTGGATTTATTTTGATAAATTTTAGGATCTTAACATTGTGATAATTAAAGACTAAGTGAACGATAGAATCTGGGTTTAAAAAAAATTTTCGTTGACAAGGATAGAATTCAAGACAACAAATAAATGTCATAAATATTTTCAAACAAATGCCCTTGTGGGCACTCAGACACCTATCCTGGTAGCACTCTTATGTCTCAAACTCCTACCCTTGCGGGCACTCATGTTTCTCAAACCCCTACACTGGTCTCACTCTTATGTCTCAGACCCTACCCTGATGGCTCTCTTATGTCTCAAACCCCTACCCTAGTGGTACCCTTATATCTCAAACCCCTACTCTCATGGCAGTATTATTCCTCAAATCTATCCAGTGGTGGCACTCTTATATCTCAAATTCCTACCCTAGCGATCACTTCTGTCTCAAACACCTCCCCTGGTGGAGCTCTTATGTCCCAAACACATTATGTGGTAGCACCCTTACGTTTCCTGAAATGCCACTTCCACTATAAGTTTATTTTATGCAAGAATTGTGTAGTAACACCTGTTCTTATTTTACATCGATTTTCTGTCAAAGCCTCCGCTTCGGATGCCGTAGGTTGCGGGTTCGGACCCCGACCGAGTCATACCAAAGACATAAAAATGGTACAAACAGCTGCCTCTCTAGGCGCTCAGCATTAAGAGGTTGGTGTTAGGACTGGTCGGCCTGGTGTCAGGATAATGTGACTGTCTGGGACATGATGCCACAAGATGCCCTAGTGCTAGAGATCACTATAAACTGCCACACTGCAGACATCGTAGCGATATGACAGAAAAATTGTTAAAGCTACGTTAAAAATCCATATCACACACACACACACACACACACACACACACACACACACACCCCTTGATTTTCAAGGGTTTATTGGCAACAAAATTAACGCAAAATACAAATGTTAAGGCTTGAAAACACAGATTTAGTACTGTCATTATTAATTCATCTTATTTATTTGTCAAAATTCAGTGCAAAAAATGGACTCGATGACGATTCAAAGCTGCACAGGTGTCATACGGTCTGTCAAGGTATATATAGATACTTGTTTGTAATGGAAAACTATGAAGCGATGTAAGATTATTAAGAGTTTCTTTTATCATCGACCCTACTTATTGTTTCTTTGACATAATATTGGCTCATTGGAAAGGTATAAATGTCTGTCTGTATCGTAATGCCCTTCCGAAATTAAAACCTATAAAACAATGCGAGCTATTTTTTTAAGTTTGTACCTACGCAAGAAATTGTAATGTAATATTTTATAAAGTTGTCATATAGCAGAGTCTGATAGTAACCGTTCTCAGGGTGAATCCTAGGTCTCAAACTTGGCCAGTGTATAGGGGATAAACACCGAAGCTTGCACGGCGTTTGTTATATAATGTTTAGGTGCACGTGGCAAGGATGTCATACAAAATAACAATTTCCATGTACGACCCTAACATAAAGAGTAAAGACTTAATTCGGTCTGACATTACTTAATTGCATATTCGTATACATATTCGTGTGAATCTGTTGTCCTGTCTTGAATCGTGTACATGTTCCACTATACCTGTTAAAAGCCATTATGTCATCATGAGGTTATTTACAACCGCGTGATATCAAACGAGGAGGGCCAACACGTAACATAAAGGAGAATAATAAAAATGGGGACGGAATGGTGGGTTGGAGGCATAACATATATCTCAATTAGTGTCCTCAATGTGTGTGTGTGTGTGTGCGTGTGTTTGTGCGTGTATGTGTGTGATTTTGGATTTTTAACGTAGCTTTAACAATTTATCTGTCATATCGCTACAATGTTCGCAGTTTGGCAGTTTATAGTGATGTCTAGCATTGGGGCATCATGCCGCAGACATGTAGCATCATGTCCCACACAATCACATTATGCAGATACCAAGCTGACCAGTCCTAACACTAACTTCTTAATGTTGAGCGTCAAGCAAGGCAGCTGTAAGTACCATTTTTATAAGTGTTTTGTATGACTCGTCCGGGGTTCGAACCCACGACCTCCCGCATCCGAGGCGGAATCTCTAATCACTAAGCCGCCGGAACGGTTTGGAAGGAAAGAAATGGAAACCAACAAGGACAGCAAAGTGCGCCTTCACACATTTATGCAGACATGATACGTTTGTTTTCTGCCAATAAACATATTGATCAAACTTGACTGACGATAAAAACAAGCTGACTGGCGGATTTAGGTCACAGTGACCTGCTATTGACATTGTAATGTGCTGTTTATCAGGATACAAACACAGCAACTGAGAAACTGGCCTACACATAAAAGGCGTATATATCGTCATTCAAGCATGAAAAGTAAGTTACGCAGTCCTGCATTTGGGAAAAATGACATGGTAAAAATGACATGGTAAAAATGACATGGTAAAAATGACATGGTAAAAAATGACATGGTAAAAATGACATGGTAAAAATGACAGTAGTTATCAAGATGCATGCACAAATAATATTAAGGCTGTACAAGCAATAAAGAAATTGACTTTTGTTATGCGATATCGTTCTCTCTTCCAATTCAATACATACACTGCATGTATTGATTCCATATATTTTAGTGGGTACAATCGTTATTATTCCAGTGAAAATATTGCTTATGACAATACTTGTTCGGATTCGCTTACTTTCCCAATGATCTAAACCAACGCCTTTGATTTCTAAAACGATGGAAATCCGATTCGCTAAGCACTGAAACAATTGATTATAACTGTCTCGTTAATTTGAACGGTATGATAACTCGTGTTGGCGTACAGTTATAGTTATATGTAGAGCACAATTACAGGTCTATGCAGCGTACAGTTTTAGATCTATGTAGGGTACGCACATAGGTTTATGCAGCGTACAGTTTTGGTTCTATATAGAGTGCGATTACAAATTTATGCGGTGTACAGCTATAGTTCTATGCAGAGTACGGTTACAGGTCTATGCAGCATACAGTTATGGTTCTATGTAGAGTACGATTACAGATCTATATTGCGTACGGTTATAATTCTATGTAGAGTACGGTTACAGATCTATATTGCGTACGGTTATAGTTCTATGTAGAGTATGAATACAGGTCTCTCCAGCATACAGTTATAGTTTTATGTAGAGTACGCATTTAGGTCTATGCAGCGTACAGTAATGGTTCCATATAAAGTACGATTACAGATCTATGCAGCGTATAGTCATAGTTCTATGGAGAGCACGGTCACAGGTCTATGCAGCGTATAATTATAGCTGTAACTAGCGTAGTTATTGTCTATGTAACGTACCGCTATATTTCCCGAACTTAGATACCAGGTGGTTAATTCAGGAAACATTTAATACGTATGGTATTAAAATGAGCGACCAGTATATTAATATACATTTTTATTGTAAAAAACAAAATGGAAACGAACCATACACAGAGGCTAAGGACAAAATATGAAACATCACAAAGTTATGCTTATCTCAGGTAAATGGGTCATTGCAATGCTTAAAGACATGACAAGTAGAAAAATATTTTATGCACGAATCGGGAGTGATGGGTACGTGTTTGGGATGCAGGTAAGGTTAGAAATTGAATGTTCACAGTTTAATCTTTGTATGGGTTATTTATTGCCTTATCAAGTAAAATAGAAACAATGCCTCTATTCGTTATCGGGAACAAATTTGTACATAAATAATAAAAGTGATCGTCTTTCATTTCCTTCTTACGAAGGACAGTGTGTTTGTTTTTATACACGTATGTATGTATGTATGCATGTATGTATGTATGTATCTATGTATGTATGTATGTATGTATGTATGTATGTATGTATGTATGTATTATTTAAAGGTGTTAGATCATAATGCATAAAAACACTATTTACGGAGCAGATTCTATCTATTTTAAGTGAAATATTCATCGTCAACAAATAAGAAACTGGAATTGTCATTAATACGAGAAATGATTTATTGCCCCCCCCCTTTTTTTTTTTTAAATACAATTATTACGTTTAATTTTGGTTGACATTTTATCCGGTAGTATCATTCATGTTCTATAAGAATATATTTATGCAGTTTTGTTTATGCTTCGTTCCATCACTATGGGCTTGAAAATGTTTTGTTTATGGTGGCCGTGATGGTAAAAGTGTTAAGGACACGAAGAGAATGAGAAGGAGAAATGGAAAATATAATTTATTTAATCTTAAAAAAATGCATAAATAATTCCAACTTGGTGGAAAGTCCAAGACATTGTATGAATTCTAGTTTGATGCAAGTTGTGATCAAAAAGATGACCACTGAAAGATTATTGAAAGCGTAATGAAGGCTGTTGCATTAACTTACCCCCATCTTCGGATCCTGGTAGTGTAAATCCATAAACAAGGGAAAAGGCATATCCTAAAACGTAGGCCCGAGCCAGTGACGGAATCGTAACACGAAAAGTACGCACCATCACTCTGCTGCGGAAACATCAAACAACATCAGATACCGACTAACTACAACAAGCGAGTGTCCTTCTTTTCGGACAAAACGCCACTCTTGACACTGGTCAGTTTCAGGCAAAATAAATTATCTGTCAGACCCAACTAACACCTTCTCGAATACATCTTGCCCGGCTGCATGTATCACTATATGTCCTACGGCACAGTGTCATATACACTAATCGGAGTCCAAGTCAGTTAGACGAATGATTACAAGAAACTGTCGCAGGTAGCTGCTCGCGCTTAGCTTTATCTCTGTGCTTATCCTGAAATAACGAAACGTAAACTGCTTTAATTTATATTACCCTTAATTCAATAATGCTTTCTTGCTCAGCATGACGTCCTAGGGCTACAAAAATGAAGTTATTTTTGGAGATGATTGCGAGTGGATGTGATGAGAAGGTTTTAAATTGTTATATTTTGTTAAAGTAATTTGTATGTCTTAACGATGAGACTGCATTTCACTTTTTTTGAATACCAGATCATCGTCATCCATATATTAGAACATGAGTAAACCGTGCAATTTACATTTTAAAACTATACTATAGCTAGGAATGAAAAGGGCCATGCCTACTCGCGCGGTCAGGATCATAAAACGCAACAGTAGCGTACACTTCGCGAAAATAAAATTTTTAAATTTACTTTTATCTTCATAATCTTATTAAGGTAGGAAAATAAAGTCCAGAGGATATCAACTAAAGAATAAGAAACACATGTGTTTACCTAACTGACTTGTCACGTGAAACCGTATGCTTAAAGAAACTTAATTCCTTTATTTCACTCTACAACTATCAAAGGCACGGTATTATATACATGTACTCATTGTTCCAAGGAACTCTGTATCTCGCCCGTGAACCGAATATGCCAGACCCCCAAGACAAACTCCGGTGGAACTTTCTGCTGCAAAGGGCGAAAGTCTGGAATCGTACCATGTTAGGGTACATCTGGAATCGTACCATGTTAGGGTACAAACTTAACGAATATAGTACCATCGTACCCTTTTCGAAACGAAATTTAGTTGCACAGAGCACCTGATGAATGAGATATTTGACTTTTATAACATCTTAACATTTATTTTATTTTTGTACGATGTGATGTGATTTGGAACTTTTAACGTACCTTTAACAATTTTTTAGTCATATCGCTACGATGTCTGTAGTTTGGCAGTTTATAGTGATATCTAGCACTGGGGCATCATGCCGCAGACATGTAGCATCATGTCCCACCCAATCACATTATCCTGACACCAGGCCGACCAGTCCTAACACTAACCTCTTAATGCTGAGCGCCAAGCGAGGCAGCTGTTAGTATCATTTTTATAAGTCTTTGGTATGACTCGGCCGGAGATCGAACCCACGACCTCCCGCATCCGAGGCGGACGCTCTAACCACTAGGCCACCGGAGACGGTCGTATTTTATTTTTAGTTCTCTCTTTCTCTCGCTCTCTCATTTGTTGGAAAGTGCCTTCGGGCAAACGTACCTTGCAAACACGAGCTCGAGTTTGTCTTGGGGGTCTGGCATATTCATTTGTAAAGCCCTGAGTAGTTTAGCATTTCTCCTCTCTTTCAGAGCTCTTTTGCGTTTTACGGCACGACAAGACCTTGAAGGTTATATCGTGCAGAGTCAAGAAGAGTAAATTGCGCCCCCGCAGCTTCCTTCGCATTTATGTCGCTGTCGAAAATATAAAACCTTCATCTTATCATTCACAGGCAAAAATCCATTTTGGTTGTAGAGCGTATGCACTGATGCAGAAAAGTCGCGGGTTCGAAGCCCGGTCGAGTCAAGCCAAAGACTGATAAAAATGGTACTAACAGCTGCCTCACAGGGCACTCAGCATTAAGAGGTTAGTGTTATGACTGGAGTCAGGATAATGGGACTTGGTGGGACATGATGCTACATGTCTGCGGCATGATGCCCCAGTGCTATAAACTGCCACACTGCAGACATCGTAGCGATATGATTGAAAACTTTATAAAGCTACGTTAAAAATCCAAATCTCTCTCTCTCTCTCTCTCTCTCTCTCTCTCTCTCACACACACACACACACACACACACACACACACACACACGCGCACACACACACACACACACACACACACACACACACATCGGTTTATTTTTATTCTAAACAATGGCAATAAATACTTCAAAACGTACTTTACCAACCATTGTCCGCCTCGACAGACAGACAAACAGACATGCATACAAACATATGGATAAATCAGTACACGAATCAGTTCGCGCGCTAATATGTTTATGAAAGTAACGGTATAATAATCAAATCATATGTAAGACTTAAAAGAAGCTTAACGCATTTACGAGCGACATCACGCTACATATGCAGCCAATTTTCACGGCAAGTCGGTTACATTTTATAGAGATTATTGATGCATTTAATTGTTTACCTGTCTGTAATACGTTTCATTTCACATACACATCTGGACACAATACTTTGCATATATCCTTTGTTCAGAATTTTCCACTTGAACAAGAAATAAAAGCTGTTACAAAAAGGTGGATTAGAGATGAAGAAATTGAGATTTAGCGGCTAAGGTAACACTGATTTATGATACCGGTTTACCTGATCGATATGAACCCTTGTGTACCTAGAATATATAATTCTGTACATTTTCCCTATAAACTGTTACATGTTAGGGAGCGACAATTTAATTTTCTTGGACGAATCAGAATGGACGGATTGTTTTCTATGTTATTTTCCTTAGTTTCGTTAGTTTCGCACTTTGAATAGAGTTAAATTTTCAAAGAAAAATCATTTCCCCAGATTTTCTCTCTGGTTATCCTGGCTATTTAAAAAGGATCTTCTTTATCTTATATATTGTGGAAAGAAGTTTGAATTCCCGTTATTTTGTTGTATGATTAGAGGGTGTAATTTGGGCTATAGAGTATAGAGCTTGGCCTTACTTTAGATGTGTAGCTAACAAAAGAATGCTAGCTCTGCTTGGTCATTTTCACTTCCCGGACTTCAAAGGTAATTTGTAATAAACGAGCAGATAACATTCTGGGGTTTTTTAAAAACCTTTTATATATTCTGTAATTTATTCATTGCACTTTCAAAAACCGATATTGACTACTCTTACAAAATTCATTTTCTCTATTGAACTAATTGCTAAATTTAATGTACTTTGCACTAGTTCGGGTTGATTTTTCGGGCACTTGGAACTAGACATTTTGATTAGCTGTATGCTTACATCATGCATGATTTGCACAACTACAACATGTAAAGAAATTTCAGTCACAGTACACGAAGTAGTATGGAGGAAAGCTAACAGTCTCTCCACTGTGCATATGCAAATGCACAAAAACTTAAATTTAGTCCCGTCAACGTTAGAAGTACGTAATATCTATGAAACGCCACCTTACCGCCCCCCACCCCCACATTTAAAGCCTTTATGATTATATCGTATCTTGCTTCAGCTTGTATCGTATATTGTTTATGCTTATAAGATATCTTGTTTCAACAGGTACGATGTTGATATGTTGATATAAAAAAGAAAGCATAAAGGATGGAATAGTTCAATTTTCGTGGAGGTGGAGTGGGTTGTGATCTTCTTTGCATCCTGGATAACTATTTGCAAATTTTATGATGAACAAGATCTGTTTCTTTCTTACGAATGAGGTTAAGAGTATTAGTTAAAGCTACGGGGTGGGCTTGGGGTGGGAGAATTTTATTTCAGTGAAATCCAATGCTCCCCCCCCCCCACCAAAATAAAAAGGCTGGTCCCTAATATTATACCATTTTTTAAATTTATACATCGAAGATAAGAGTAATTCTTCATTGATTGTATGTATGTTACCTGGCTGTACTACCATTCGTTTTGCATTTCTGCCGTATCAGGTTAACTCCCACTTCATGCTTGCAAGAGGGGTGTGGTTACCTGTTCCAACATTAAGTGTTTCTGGGTACTCTTGTCGTTTTTATTCAAATCATGCTTTTTAGCTACATCTAGAGTATTTCGTAAGCTAGTGACAACAACTCGTATACCCGATGTGATATAAATAAATAAAATGTGACACTGAAATTAGAATGCCATTACAGCAACTTGTATACCTGACGTGAAATTAAAAAAGATATATGAAATTGAAATTAGAATGTTAGGCAACAATTTGTGAGATATCTTGTTTCCGCGAAAATAAAACAACCTTGAAATTTGTATTGAAAGTTTAATAATGATGCATTACTAATAACAAATAGTATCCACAGAACAGAGCGAAATTAAAATACCGCGAACGTTTCTATGTGATTGACGTTGGGGAGTGATTAAGGTCCTGAAACAGAACAACATTTTGACAAAACTAAGCCCAGCTATGCGATCTCCTTATCCCATGTTCCTGGAAATAAACCTCACGTAGAAAAGTTTTGGTTTTAATCCAGTTTGTCTTCCTTGGTAAGAATGCCCGCAATCTTTAGGTCAAACTTCCATTCTATTGTTATTGGTAGAACTAATGCATTGCACATATCATAAGGTGCAGTTTCAGAAATACAATTTACTGGAACACTTCTCACCATTATTTCTCATATTTTCATCCTGTAAATTGCTGTAAATATATCACACATCAATTATCAATCACATAACGAAAATATGGTGCTATTATTTTATAAGTCTGTATCTGCTTATTTGTGATCGTCGTCGTCTGCATCATCCGATAAAGAATACTTGAACACGTGACGTAATAACGTGTGCGCTTCGATGTTCATTCATGATGACGTTTTAACAGCTTATGATGTTATGCTAATTACAGGGGCTCTCGCAGAATTATTTTCGGAGGAGGGAGAGCCAACATGTAGTAGTCAGCACCCGATGCCTCTATGTGTGGAAGCCCATTGTTGAATAATTCACTCTTATCCTAACATTAATATACTCTTAGCTTCTTTAACTTTTAAGGATCATGATCACAGGCAATCCTTAGGGGATACCAGTAGAGAGGTTTTTGGTGGACATCACCATTTTAAGAAATGGGGTATGGCAAGGCGATTGTAACTTTTCTGGGATTTCCTTAATCCGAGAATAAAATCATGTGTTTATGAGTATTGTTCTTTTCATGTTCCCTGTATACAATAACTCCTAGACAACCGGAATACTCAAATCATTTTAGTGAAGATGAATTGAATAAATAAACAGAATATTGCAAGTGATAGAGACGACGTTTAAGACATCCGCCTTATCGGACTTTCGCCATTTTCCAAAATGGTCGACTCTTTTACACATTTGATGTGTATTTATATGGACGGAAATCCCATCGATGTTTTATTACCAGAAATGCTTGCGAAGCTGCAAATATGGCAAATAGCACATGGCGAACACTACCATCATCACTATTTACGGCAACAAGAAGTTGAAGGGATGGAAAGAGTTGAAAGAAGAACAAATGTGACACGTACAATAATTAGACCCCGATCCGATGTAAAAGCAACAACTGTCATACAGTTTAACGAGGATTAAGTAAAGACAATATTGTTGGCATCAGTATACAGTGTAGCGAAAAAATTTCTTATGGCTGGGGCTTCTGTGTTAAACGGAAACATTAGCAATGCCTCGATCATAAGGTCAATCAAAGACCAAGCCTGGCTACTCAGCAAAATTATTATGCATCATGGCCCACCTTGAACTCGACACTACTGTAGCATGACATACAAATCTATAGTTCTCTTTTTAAATTATGTCTGTTATTTAACCAATCTAATGTCGTTAAATTATTAGTTGCATTTGAAAACGGTATTTATTACTGTTTGTCCCTTTAATTTCACTTCGAGGATAAACACATCTTTCAACAACACATCTACATCATTATACGAAGACAATGTAACGTTAAATACATATGTATGACACCAAGAAAGATATTAGATCAGGGGTCTCAAACTCAAACCACCCTGAGGGCCGCATGAGAGCATCTTCTATGGCCCAAGGGCCGCACCACCCAAGTTTTCTCTCATGACACCTTGTGACGCTAATCATTTTGCGGGCCACAGGATATGGCTCGGCGGGCCGCGTGTATCAGACCCCTGTATTAGACACTTAAACTGATATCGGACATTAAGACAGATATCAGACGCTAAAAAGATATCGGACACTAAGACAGATATCGGACATTAAGAAAGATCTCAGACACTAAAACGATATCGGACACTAAGAACGATATCGGAAACTAAGACACATATCGGACACTAAGACACATATCGGACATTACGACAGATATTAGACACTATAAATGATATCGGACACTAAGACCAATATTGGACGCTAAGACAGATATCGAACATCAAGGCAGATACGCTAAATAATTATAACATGAAAATCGGCATAAAGAGTACAACTAGAGGAGACCGAATGCTTCGACCAAACGAAAAGTAGTCCTTAAACCATGAAATGTCATGCATAGCATCAACCATTGTATAGCTTGTCAATACACTAAGAAAGGTAATTCTTCATAACTTTAGCAAGACGACATGAGAACCGTGCAGCAAACGTGGATTTAATAAAATGACAACAATGACAAGACATGTTAGTTTACAAAGATGTCATGCATGTAAAACAAAATTTAATTGAAACCTTAAAAAGAAGAATTGTTTCACGATTGTGTCCATTATTAGAGTTAAATTATGCACACCATGTACGTCAACTATCCAAAGAAAGCAGACCATCTTTTATTTGGTTGATACGAGGGATTACATCAAAGACGGATTTAACATTGCTATCACCTTTCAAAACTTTCGCCTTGTGTTCCATTTGTAATTTGTAAAATTTCTAAATCCTATCTTGGTTGAGACACACTATTTCGCTATGGGTTATACTGTATCATTTTCACTAGAGCTGGGTACGGCAAAAAAGTTTGTACCGCGGCATTTTTGAACGTACCATGACACGTACCACGGTATGCCTCAATTATCTTAGGTACCAACAATTCAATGTCCTGGGGCAGGAGCCTGACACTTTTTGGTTTAATTTTTGTTTGTCAATAATTGTTAAAAAAAATAGTTTGCCCAGATTTCTAGCAAAATAACACAAAAATTATATCCCTGATGTTATCTGAAAAAATATTACTTATCTTGAGAAAAAAATAAAATAAAATATTTAAGTTGAAAGAAAATCACGGTCCTATCCCCGTCCAAAAACTTAAATGGCCAACACATTGTTATAGATGAATTTGCTATGTGTAACTGTCGTATAAGTTCCAATCCAAAAGCTGTAACTAAAGTGGGATGATTAAGATTATAATATAGATGATTTCTATTAAAGACATCATGCTGACATTCGAAACCCTATACATAAAAATGGAAAGTGTTGGTACCGAATCCAACAATTCACTAGCTAAAATATTGGTTTAATAGGGAGAAACAGTAAACATAAAACACACTTACTGATCAAACGAAAAAAAAATTAATGTACTTAAGAAAATTACGTAAAGTTTCAGACAGAAAACAAGTGCACTCCTGAAAATCGTAGGATGGTTAGCAGCCTTACAAAGGAATATATATATATATATATATATATATATATATATATATATATATATATATATATATATATATATATATATATATATATATATATATATAGAATATATGTATAGTATGCACGCTGTATCAATGATATACCACGAGATGTATAAGTTTTTCATTAAACGGAAACGAAGCTTGCTGTTTCCTTTTAATGAAAAATTTATACAACGAGTGGTATATCATTGATACAGCGTACATACTGTACATATATTTTATTTATATCACATACAAATACATATATTTGCCCTTTAAACGGAGTTCAGATCTACTACAAGCAGCCGTGTGTTGACTTAGTGAATGAACTCCTCACATCCCCGAGTGTGTCCGCTACAAAATGTAGTTCTATGCCTTTAGTGGCTATTTGCAATCACCTCTGCATATTGATAAGTTGGTTGTTTTCTTTTCTTGGTTTCTATTTTTCTCCACATTGATTAAATCAATATAGCACACACTTATGATTTAAACATGAAAGATGGTTTTAATGATAAAAGCAGAGCACTTGCAACACTTGGATAGCTACGCCTTTCACATACCGGCGCATGGAAATTAATGTGGAATAGAAACTAAGCCAACTGACGAACCAACAAGAGGTAATTAAAATATTTTAATATATTTACAGTTGATCTAAGCCATTATTCTTCTTTAGCAGCAGTACAGTCGACCTCTCTCTCTCTCTCTCTCTCTCTCTCTCTCTCTCTCTCTCTCTCTCTCTCTCATCCTTTGGTCGGTTTGACTTAACTTTTACCATCATTCATAAGTCCAGAGATATCGGGGGATGACACAAAATAAAATCTTCTACGTTCGTCAATTCATAGATTTTAGCCCGTATCTTGCTACTATGGTCAAGAGAGAGAGAGAGAGAGAGAGAGAGAGAGAGAGGCCTTTGGACATTTTCATATTTAAATAATAATAATCGATTTTTTAGAACATTATGGTATGTTTAAGAAAAAACAAACAAAAAACATAACATTAAATATATCGCAGTATGTGTACCACGTAACCGAGGAATTTACTGGTTTGCAACATTGTATCATTGATAAACACTGTAGATAAATCCCAAGGAAAGTGCACACGTATCGTTACGTCGAACCATATTCTTGTAGGTTACTTGGTGTAATTTCTATTTCAAGGTTTTAATCCAGCCCAAATTCCTTTTCTCTCTCATTCCACATTTCTGCGCAGTTTGTCCGTTATGCATGAGAGGGGAGGGGAGAACTTGTTGTTGTTGTTGTTGTTGTTGTTATTGTCGGGCTTAACGCCATTTTTCAGCACAATATAGGCTATACATGGCGGCCAGTATTAATGGTGGAGGAAGAAACCGGGAAATCCCCGGAAAGAACCATCGACCCACGAGAAGCTACTTTCTCACATATCCACATTTGCTGAATCCTAGACTCGAACCCACGCAGACAGAGGTGAGATGGCAGTGATCCGTAACGGAGAGCGCTTTAGACCACTCGGCAATTCGGGGCCCCGGAGGGGAGAACAGAAAGCAGAAAGGATTGTGATGAAAATGTGTACCTTATTAAATTAATTTAGAAAACGGGGATTATTAATACTTTTCGTCGTTATTTTTCATACGTCACTAGTGACTAATGTGTGGAAATTGATCATTGATCTAGAATCAACTGCAGACTCTCGCGAGAATGTTTATATACGCGTATTACTGCGCCATGGGCGGATCACAATTTGATATACCAATAGTATTGGTATATCAAATTGCTTTATACCAACACGTTAAATGCATGTTATTTTTTAATGTATGTGGTATATATATATATATATATATATATATATATATATATATATATATATATATATATATTCGGATAGCAATTTAGACCCATGTGCCTTTGGAATATTCGCGGACAGAACGAGTTTTACGCTGTTCTATTCGAGTCATAGGTAGTGCTAACAAGGTAGATAATGATCAAACAGTGTAGTCTCTCATCAGCACGCGAATTGCGCAATGGCAGTTCTGGATGTATGATGTTCATATCTGGCTGTCTTGCGCGTTAAACACATGCAAATGCTGTGATTGGTGAACGCACAACAAATGCATTTTGTTGCTGTTATTATTGTTGTTGTTTTTTGTTGTTGTTTTTTTTTTTTATCGTTGCGGACTCTGATGTAGAATACTCCGGATGCGACTAATGGAGCTAACCTTTTTGCACTTTGTTGTGTCTCTTGATCATGTTGCAGCTAAGAAGGTCTTTTACTTTTCAAGAGTTTATGAAAAAAAAAAACCTGCATGTTTATGGCTTTTTTTCATTTTTTGCCTTCATCTTTGTTTAGTATGCATTTTTTTTCTTCTGGATTCCTAAACTTACATGATACAGTATAGTCAGAATTGTGCCGATGTAACCTTGGACAGCACACACACACACACACACACACACACACACACACACACATAAGTTTCTTTTAATATTTAGATTGTATAACGGATGTCATTGAGGTATGTTATATTATTCAGTATCAGCTGTAGTATTCACGAATCTCTGCCCCCTCCCCATTGCGATATTGAAAATGAAAAGCATGGGGGCTAAAAAAAATGCACAAAAACTTAGTCAATCATGCATTCATTTTGCATTTCAAACTTGATCGTCGCCAGGGGTTCGCGTTTCAGACCAAAACGGGAGTTTTTAGCAAAGAAATAAAAAAAAAACAATCCTCCCTGCTGTCCCATTCCGGTTCCTGGAAAAGTCCATATTCAGTGAAGAGGTTACATTCTTTCTACAAAACACACATAAAATCTAAAATGTGTGTCGTTCCCATATAATATTTGTAATGTTTAGTTTTAATATGTATCAGCAAAATTGGACAAAATAAAAAGGGAATGCGATGTAGCTCTTACGTACATGGGTTCAAAGTGATGTAAATCCAGAGGTTACAGAAATTTACGAAATAATTTTGAACTTATCGAAGACGATGAGTACCATCACTCCTGTTTGAGAACATAGACTAGCTAGCGCAAATATGGAGGTCTTGTTGGTAAAGAAATTACTGTTCGGTTTGAAAGCTGAAAAAGATGACATTGTTGGGGAAACTTTAGCGACAATCTGCTCAGAAATTTAAAAAAAAAAAAAAATGTGCTTTCGGTGTTTAAAATTGGGTACTGGGTTCAGATTTGTTAATTTGTTGAGGGGTTTTGGCGGGGTGGGTGGGTGGGTAGGCGAATAATAGAGTACATAACTGGTCTTCATGTGAAATTTGGGAGCCATTCATGATTAGCGGGTTAGACTTGCAACAGGAAAGGTGCTTGTTCCTATGTCCCTCGGCAAGGCATTTTATTCTAACGGCACGATATGGCTTTCGTGTATTGTTAAACAAACGATTATGTACGTTATGAAAATGCATAAACAGCAAATATAGTCTTGCAGCAGTTTTGAATCAACTTACCTGCGAAAGACCTCGTAATTTACTGCATTGCTGCTCGTGTCTTCTAATTATTTCATGTAAATATATTATGTGTTCTTGTTGTTCATCCTTCAAGTTCAAAGATGACCATGGGATCACTAACTGCTTGATTTCTGTAAGTACTTGAGTGTCTGATCGATATTTGCTCCTGGTGACGTGGCCTGCCCATCTCAACTGTGATTTCATCAACAGAGTGTAGATGCTTGGAATGTCTGCTCGTGTGAGAACCTCAGCGTCGTGGAGCCTGTCCTGCCATCTTATCCTTATCGGTTCCCTCAGACAGCTAATGTGAAAATGATTCCGCTTCTTGGCATGGCGTCTATGCACGGTCCACGATTTACCAGCATGGTCGGCAATACAATGGCTTTGTAGACCTTCAGTGTGCCAAAGGAGACTGATCTCTCTTCGCTCCCACACATTTGCACGTAGTCTACCAAAGGCCAAGCTTGCTTTAACAATTCTGGCGTTGATTTCATCATAGTTTTAGACTGCACGTGACAGCGTGCTGTCAAGATAGGTGAACTTGTCCACTTCCAGGAGGCTATGGTTATTTACTGTGATGGTTGGCTCTGCGTAAGGCTTTCTTGCTGCAGGTTGGTGCATCACTTCTGTCGTCTTGAAACGGACTGTGAGACCGAAATTGTCACATGTTGTAGAGAAATGGTCCATATTGTGTTGTATGTCAGACTCAGATTTGGCATTCGGGGAATTGTCATAAGCAAATAAGAGATTACGAACAATCACTTCCTGTAATTGTCTCCGTGTCATAGCAATGGAAAACATCGATAAGCATGGCAAAGAACATCATACTGAAGAGGGTTGGGGCCAACACACAGTCCTTCTTGACTCGCCGCCGTCCACTACACAATCGAGCATGCCATCATGGAAGTACCGAACCATGAATTTCTCTGGGCAATCAAATTTTTCCATGATCTTCCATGGGCTTCCACGGCTTACAGTGTCCAAGACTTTTGTCAGGTCAATGAATGTCGTGTACAGGCCGGGGTTCTCTTTCTGGAGTTGTCGAACTGTAAGCACCACGTCTCGTTCTTTTCAGAATCCACACTGGCTCTCTGACAGCAGCCTGTTATCAATTTGATGCAGGATTGTCCGTTGCCTTTACGCTTGCGTAAGTAGACGATGGATACACGGATGGACTTCTGGTGTATAGTTCCCCGAGACCACTTTCTTTTCCCAAAGAAAACTTCATCTCTGTGACTGAAATGCGCATGAGGATACTGGCTGTGACTGAAATATGCACAGGGAAACGGGAGTCCGCAGGAATATTTACGGGCGGGGGTTGGGGGTTGGGGTGGCAAGCCTTACGGGGGGGAGGGGCAAAGTGATAATCAAAGGGATATATTTATATATCACGCCAATGAATTTTTAAAAAATGGGGGGACTACACCCCCCCCCCCCGCGGACGCTTATGCATGAGGGCACTTAAATTTAGAGTTAATGCTCCCAAAATGTCTACTGGTGCAGGCATTAGCAGATGACAATTTATCCCCTGGAAATGTAATGGTGAACTCTGGAGTGGACAGAAATTGCCCATTTCAATATTTCACTTTATTATTTGTGTTGGATGTATCTATATAGGCACACGGAGTTTATAAATTAGTAGTATTATATATTTTTCTTTCAGAAGATACAATAAAGTGATTCTAAAAAAACAGTAAAATAAGTTGCAACGCACACAGCAAAATATGGCGTAAAGTCGATACATGTGGTGAGGTATTCGGGCATATATATATATATATATATATATATATATATATATATATATATATATATATATATATGGTCTTAAACTAAGTTACAGGGAAGAGCGAAAACCAGTAAGTTTTATAAAATTCAAAAAATAATTTATTCCCTAGAATACAAAGTGAAACGTCAAAAAGATCTTGAGTTAAATCCCAAATAGTCCTAAACGTTTTATCACAAGTCCAAATGCATAAGTTCCAATATTTAATGTGTTGATATGCTTGTAGTCTCGGACATGGTAATGTGCCAATGGCCTGAATTGTGATGATGTGCTAACAGTCTTTTGATATATGCGATAATATAGTCTCAAACTTTTCTTGTCTGAATTCACTATAATTCCAAATTAATGGTTCTGTCCAAGAATACTGTTGATCAGCGCTTCGTATTTCCATTGAATAATAATATGAATAAATAATTCCACCCAAAGAAGTACTGTATACAACAGTAAGACTCATTCTGTTTCAGTATTTTAAGGCAATAATGAATAATTTTTAGAGAAACAAGATTATATAGCCCTCTACTTGATCTAGGTCGCAATTACAAGTTTCGGAAAATACTGTCACTTAATGGCATTATTCATTCCAGAACATTCCGAGGGCAGAAGCAAGACTGTATCTTTTAACTCAGATTCAGGTAAATATATTAACATTAATAATGATTTGAATATTTAATCCACACATAGAGAAAATTTCAGCTATGTATTATGTTGTTTACAAATCAACGTCCCTAGTCAGGTACACAGTGAACTTGATTTTGGACTAAGGCGAGTTAAAAAATACAAACGTATATAACAGTGGCGTCACTAGGGTTGGTGTCACCCAGTGCGGTAACTCATGGTGTCACCCCCATGGACCTCCTTCTTGCACAAAAATTCAAAAACTGTATAGACAGTCATGTGCGGTAACTCATGGTGTCACCCTCATGGACCTCCTTCCCGCACAAAACTTCAATAATTTTATAGACAGTCATTTTGGTGTCACCCCCTCTGATGGTGTCACCCGGTGCGGTCCGCACCCCCCGCATCCCCTAGTGACGCCACTGGTGTATAACATATAATCATTAAGAAAAGCCAGCTAATAATACTGATTAAATATATTTGACAAGAATGAAGTGGTTAAATTTGATCTAAATGCAATCTCTAAAATTAAAAAAATTGGACGCTTGGGGCAGGTGGACGAATTATTAAAGCACATATTTCTATATGTGTATTGTTATCGATACTCATTACTTACATTTAACGCTTTTATACTTGAATCGGTAAAATAACTTAATGTATGTTTTCTTTTCGTTTTAGCGAAATTTGAAGGGTAGCGGAGAGACGATACAATGTCAGAGGAAGTCAGTGTTATTAATGGACAAGGTGGCACTAATGGATCTCTTAGTAGTTCAGAATTCCACTTTGGTATGGGAGATTACCGTAAAGCGCTTGAGAGTGCAAAGACAGCTCTTCAGCTTGACCGTACCAATATCAAGGCCTGCATCTTAGCGGCGAGATCGGCCACAAAACTCAAACGTTTTGAGGAATCTTATAATTTTTACCGGGATGGTCTGAAGATTGATCCCAAAAATAAAATCATCGCAGAAGAACTAATAGATCTCCAAAAGATACTTCTGGATCACTTTGAAAAGATGAGTCTTGAAGCGAAAGAGCAGGACTTTAATGTGGTACACTTGTGTTCGCAAGATGTGTATCCTGGAGATGAGGAACATTTTCTTCTTGAGAAAGAAATTCTGGAAAAAAAGTATAAAGTGGACTGCAGTTTGTCCACTAAGACAGCCGATCTTGTTAAAAAGAAAGAGGCAGCACAAATTTTGATGAAAGCACACACGAACATGTTGGCGGGAAATACAGACGATGCCATAAGACAATGCAGTATAGCTCTAGACGCTGATCCTCTCAACATTGCAGCCAGGCAACTGCGGGCTCAACTTCACCAAGAGAAGGGCAATATTGAACAGTCTGTACAAGACCTATGGGCGATACCGAAGCCGAATCGAACTGTAGACATCTGGAAATTTGGAGGTATATACTCACCCTGCATTGTATTTACAATAGTGGCCTTTTGCCCCTAGAGCATCCCGCGAATGGAGAGAAACAACAATTTGTACCATTGTTTCCATCGTGGAATACCTCATTAGTCTAACTATGTACGCCAGATTGTAAAGTCGGCCTTCATCTTTTAGTAACTTCTACTAATTTGCGACCTCACAATGAAATACAGACCATAACATAGCCTTTCATATTTCGGAAAGGATGAAACATTCACATCTACTGCAGTATTTTAAGTAAAATTGCTTCTGACAAATTGTTTTTTGGGTTTTTTGTTTTGTTTTTTTTTTCGCTGTTAAGCGTAAATGCATATAAAGTTAGATATTTACTCAAGTTATCTTCTTAGTCTGCCTGAGAGAAAGATTTTCTTTATATTTTCATATGCACAATCGACGAGTTTGCAAATTCAAATAGTGCCATATTTATAACTTCTTCACCTATAATCAGTTTTATGAAATTGCCTGGGCGAGTTATCTGTTAAAATTGCCTTAGTGGAAGGCGATAGACTGCACTAATTTCACCTCCACTATCAACTGGCTCAACAACTGTATGTAGTAGCTTTTTTATACATTCAAAAAAATCCCCCAAGACTTTATTTTACCACCGCAAATAGGTACATCAGTGCGTCGGCAAAGGAACGGATGTAATCCAGTGAAGTTATAACTAGACACATTATGGCGACTTTTCGTACCCGATTTATCGACGCAAATCGTTGAGATTAACCCACCCTATCTTTCAAATGCTCAGCTGATTCAGATTTAAATTTGTTATATTTCCTGCTCACTTAAAATTGAATTGATTCATTGCATTAGATGTTATGTTGTTTTAGCTATGATATGTGATGTTTTCTTTCAGGTATACTTTTACATCAACTTGGTCTACCAGTTCTGGCCGAATTTTGGTATCGAAAAGCAACGTCTTTGTCTCAGATGAAGGACGTAGAGGCGGCCATGTTATTCCAAAAAGTACGTGTGGAACGGATTTATGGTCCGTTGACAATTGGCTACCCTATCAGAGTTGATTTTACAAAACATGGAAGGAGCGTTTTCGCAACAAAAAATCTGAACGAAGGGGTTATTGCTTTTCAAGACAAGCCTGTTCTTATCGGGAAATTGCTCCAGTTTAGAGACTTTTCTGCGTGCGACCATTGTGCGGCATCTCTTCTCACACCCACCGAGTATTTCAGGAACAAATACGCAGAATTTAATCCCACTTTGAAGCGTCTGATCCAGGAGAAATGGCCAAAGGATGATTCAGTGAAATGTTCCTCATGTCAGCGAGAGACTTATTGTAACGAGCAGTGTCAGAAAGCGGCTTGGGAACAGTACCATCAAATCATCTGTCCAGCCAAAAATGTGAATGCGCGCCCACTGTATGACCTCCATGATTCAGGCGGATGGAGATTGAGTAAGGACGGGGTTAAGGAGGAGATATGGGCACTTCAGTACAGCCCCATCTTGCTAGCTCGGATGTGGGCCATGATAGTTACGGAAGCCAAGAGACTTATGAGACAGAGTGGACTTACTCAACCCGCTGTAGAACACTTGGCAAAGGCGAAGATGCCGTTACGAAAGTAAGCAGTAACTGGTCATAATACATACATAGTACTGATGCTGTTATGTGGGTAAAGGAACACACCAACATTTTAGTTCAGCAGGTTGCGCACTCCTTTCTGTGTGTGTGTGTGTGTGTTTGTTTGACTCCTTGTTCTCTTTTTCAAAAAGTCTGTACATAAGCGAAGCCTTATGAGAAAAGAGAAAACGACTATATATTCCAATAAGGAATCTCAGCATAAAACTTCAAACGAGTGATGGGACGAGTTTCATTTCCATTCGTGTTTTTCAAAACGTGCACATCCCGACCATGCGTGTTTATATATTAAATGTCGGGTAAATACTCTTGCAGTGTTTAAATAATTCATTCAAAGTTAGGGTTATGTTGGAAAAGGTTTCTGGATGTGCAAATTATCAGTTTCGACCCAACGTTCTTGGGTGGGTGGATGGAGGCCGGGGGTCGGTTAGTGGTTAAGCAGGGAACCAGTTCCAGGTTAATATAAAAACTGTTCAATGTCTCTTGTCATATTTTCACGTAACATTCCAAGAAATTAAACGGCTTTCAATATAAAAAAGATTAATAAGCCAAACCCTAAGAAAAACATGTTTTTCAAAGATGTTAAAACTCAAGATAGTTTAAATTTGCAACATGTAGATGCAGCGATGTATAGTCAAGAACATTAATGTGTAAAAATGTATAAAAAGCAGTATTTATTGTAAATAATCCCGTGTTTTCACAACATATTCCACAAACTTTAGTGTTTTGCTTAAATGTTTTATGCTGTTTATTTTTCAAAATATTCACTGAGAAGTATGATTTATGTAATGTTTTGGTTTCTTTTATGCAAAATTTTAATATAAACTTTTCTAGGAAACCATACAATTTATTCTTTTCTTTTTGCATTTAGGTTCATCGTCTTTGGCAAATCTAATGCTGCCTCGAAATTGCCCGAGGTTTTCAATATGATGCGGGCCATTTTCAGTGATTGTGGAGACGGCGTGAAGTATGACATAACCGAGGATGAATTCAGTGCTCGATATTACCAAGCCACGTGCAACTTACAGGCATATTCATCTTCCATATTTACGCCTCTTCACGTCTTCCTCGAAAACTTGTCTGAAGCCGAGGGCGTCACCACGATGCTATTGCTCCAGCACGTGAGAGAAGAACCAAAAGTAGCAACATTTGCAGGATTGTTTCCTCTGCACGCGTGCCTGAACCATGCGTGTGACAATAACGTTGAGATTATTGATGGCATGGTGGATGGACGTCCCGGAGTGAACGTGCTCGTTTTCCGGGAAATAAATGCAGGAGAAGAGCTTTTTACCACCTACATAGACACGACGATGCCTAGAAAAATTCGACGCGCATGGCTCTTCAGATCGTTCAACTTTTGGTGCCAGTGCCGACGATGCCAATTTGAGGGTGACGGTCCTGATATTTGTACCAACTGTGGGAAACATGCACAAGAGGACAAGAAGTTTCCGCATTGTGGAAAATGTCAGAAAGCCTGGTACTGCACTGTCCAGTGTCAAAAAGAAGCGTGGGTTAAAGGGCATAAGGTCATTTGTCAGTTGCAACACTCTAAGATAAATCTGAAAGCAGTTGATACCGATCTACAAGACAGGTGAAATGTATGTGAGGTTAGAGATTTTACCTGTGTAATCACATATTGTAAGCTGCACACAGATGGTGCTATTGAACAGCTTTACTGCCTGCATATATATTTTGACTCGTATATCGGCTACATGTTGAGTTTGTTGCTTTCTTTCTTATTTTTCTCTTTCAGCTGGACTCCAGTAAAAAGGACAGAAGCAAACAATATCTGGACAAGACTGGCAAAATCAAAGTTAAACTTCACAAAGTAGCAACAAAAGACATTCTGACAACCCTATATCAG
>JAECUM010019596.1:0-66235 GCA_016617855.1 Megalonaias nervosa
CATCTAGTCAATAAAAGGTCAAGTTTAGTGTGTAACCTGTATTATATTAGCTCCTCTGGCTATAAATATTTTATGGTTGCGTGATAATGTGTCATTCATCGAGCGTTACAGCCGATAGAAAATGTTTCTTGCACAGTACTTTACCCACGGCAATCGGAACATCCTCGGCTTTTTACGTTGAGTCGAAAATAAACAATAGCAATCGCAACTTTGGGGTTAATCTTATGGATCATACCTCCAATGTAATGCGATAGGGGACATTCGGAGCACTTTGGCTATTTACGAAACAAAGATTGACCAAGAAGCTACGAATGGTCGAAGAATTTGTTTATTTGCACCTTCTCGATTAATCAATCTGATGGTAGTAATTGCAGAGGTAATCTCAATACAGTGAGCTTCCGACAAACAGAATGTATGATTTTTCTGTAAATTACTGCAATGACATACATCCAAGGCATTTTTTTTTTTTTTATTTTTTTTTTTTTTTTTGTCTTGCAGAAATAGCAGAGTTAGTTAGGAATTGAAACCTCGGATGTAATTCGCCATCATTTAGAACACTATTCGGAACTACTCTTGTTTACATAGCACACTACACTCGGATCTATTCGGCTACTTCTGTGAGACACATATATGCCTCAAATGTGTGTAGATATATTAATTTGCAGAAAAATCTTACATTTTGTTCACCGGAATTATTTCCAAAACAAACCCCGCAATGTATTCTGACCACCTCGGCTATTTCTACAACTGGATTGACAGTAGGATTCACTGAAAAGTTGTGAATGAAAAATAGTTCGATGCATTTGCAACTTCTCAGTCAAACCTTCTTTCGTAAATAACCGAGGTTATCGGATTGGCAATAATCCGCATACTTCCGTCGGATAATGAAGTGACCTCAAAATTTGGAATGGGCAAAATATAGTGGAGGAAGTAGACAAAGCCACAATCACAATATTTTTGGCCTTTTCTATAACAACATATGTGGTACACTCCACCAGAGGCGAATCACTAAACCCGTATTCCTACAACTACATCCGAGATTATTTCTCGTCTTCACGGATATTGGCGAGCGATGCTGCAATTGTACCCATAGATAAATCTAGAGTTTAAAAATTTATTTTAATTCCGGCAAGACGTACATGTGTGACGTAATCGGTTCTCAAATGCCATCTTTCACTGCGATCTAGTTGCTATCATGGGAGTAGCAAGGCCGGATTACCCATAAAGCACACTAAGCACGTGCTTAGGGCACCAGCCCAGCCAAGGCACCAGAAAAAATTCTAATTAATTGTCGATGATAAAATCGAATGATTTTTATACAATCTGGAATGATGGCAACACCGGTATTTTCCCACCTTTTTAGCTTCTAATATTTTTTGTGGGGTTGGGGTTGGAATTTAACATTTTGTAGGAAGGAGGGGGGTACCATAATATTTCCAATGCTTAGGTACCTGGAAGGCCTTAATCCGGCCCTGGACTCAAATCTACAGATAGGACTTTGGCACATATTTGTATATATTTGAAGAAAACTTGCATGTTTAACCTGCAACATAGTGATCAAAATGATACTTTACCATTTTTTTGTAAAATGATCTTTTGTGTTTTCTTGTATATAGTTTCGGTAAACTGACGTAAGTGATTTTTCAATAAATTTACTGTTCATTGTATCAGAATATTAATCTTTATGTAGAATATTTTAATTACATGAATGGATCAAATATATTAATTACATGAATGGGTCAAATATATTAATTATATGCATGGGTCAAATATATTAATTACATGATTGAGTCAAGCCATGTTCTGGCCTTCTACAAATTTTTGACTGCCTCCTAAAACATGTATCATTTTTGGAGATAAATCTTTAGTAATGAAAATCTATTCTCAATTAGTAAAAGAGAACAGGTTTTTTTTATTAATGGCAAAAAATACATGGTTGTTCATCGCTATTTACTGTGTAATAGTAATTATCACTATACGCGTTAGGATGATAGGGATCATTTATTTTTCTGGATTATTTTAACTTAGATTCTGGTGGTGGGGTTTCTCAAAATTTCTAAAGGTCCCTGACTTTCAGCGATATTACATGTCATCCTAAAAATTATTTTTAAAAATCTTTAAACAACGAACAAATGTACGAGCAGAATGAGAGTGAGAAAATGAACGATCGAATAAATGAAGGTAGAAGAAATGAGACAAATTGGACAGTTAAGAAATATATGAATGTACAAACAAACGACAATGACAATAAGAAGGGAATACGGTTTCATATGTATGCACACGGTTAACTTTGGATATAGCTGACAAGCCACCAATATCACCTAATTAGAGGACTTCAGACAATGCAACAAGTCTTGATTGTGTTTAGTCATCAACGTCTGTTGTTTTAGCTAATCTGACATATCTGTTGTTTATTTTATGTTTGTGTCCTTTTTTGTGCACACTGCAATTCAAATTAGTGAGATGGCATAATGAGTGTAGATATGATCTAAATATAATTAGTCAATAGCTTTTTCGTATTAATCTGGCAAGAATAAACTCCTTTGATGTAATTCAGACAAGCCGTTGCTTATATATATATATATATATATATATATATATATATATATATATATATATATATATATATAAGGGCTTCGCTTTCCAGGATTGGTTGATAATGAAAGTAAGATTTTATTAAAAAGATTCTTTTGAGAGCCCATCAAAATTTTTACTTAAAAAAAAAACAAAACAAGAATTTGTTTTATTGATGCAATTTCAGTCCTTTCACAGACTTGAATTTGGAAAACTCATTACTGAAATTAGCATCTGTCTCTTTGTGCGGAATTGAAATTTCATATTTCAAACACATGTAGATCCAAAAAATGTCTTGGCTCAAATGGTTTTCTCTACACAGAAGCTGTCGCGAAGGATGTATCTATACTCATAAATAATGGTATTATCATGAGCCTTCCGAAATTTAAAGTTTTTTTAATTTTTAATATCGTGATGTTTGCATACTTTTAATACGAGAGCTGAATTAGTACCGTGAGTCCTATATGTATATAGGCAATTAGTTATTTTTGTGCTATTTAGGTATGCATAAATGCATAAATGTGCGTAAATTTGGATGGCTGTCCGTATACATGTATGTTAATCTGTATGTATATAAGTGTGAATATATATATATATATGTGTGTGTGTGTGTGTGTGTATATATATATATATATATATATATATATATATATATATATATATATATATATATATACTTCATTATCATGGCACAAGCCTACATACAGACGACATAGATAAATAAATACAAGCAGACAGACATATATATGAACACAAATCGACTCGACCATAATACACCCATATGAATATTAACATATAGATATCCATCAATCTATCCATTCATCAACACACACACACACGCACACACACACACACACACACACACACACATATATATATATATATATATATATATATATATATATATATATATATATATATATATATGTGTGTGTGTGTGTGTGTGTGTGTGTGTGTGTTTTGTCTGGCACGTATTTGTGTATTCAGACGGTAAACAGATTGACTCAAGGGAATTAACAAAAAAAGTGCTTGACTGATATGCAGTTAGATGACATTATATGTATCACTGTCTTCACTGCATAGCGGACAATTTTAACAGTCAACACCGTCTGGAAGACTTTGAAGTCTACCTTTTAGTTATCAACATCGCTTATAATATTTCAAAACAAGTAAACTGTGAAATACAACATTGAATTTGGTACGAATAGCTTCCTGATTTTGGTCAACCTCAGGGGGAACTAACTGTTGTCTGAGGCAATATTGGAAGCCCAAATTCCATATTGAATTGAGAAAATCTCTATTGAACGGAAGGGAGGTTAATTTTGTGGTGTTTCGAAATTTAAGATTTAAGAGTTACGTCCCATGCAAACATATATCAGTTATGCCGTGGTAAAACTGCTACTGGAGGAAGAAATACAAAGTTTTTGTGGAGGTCCAAGTGCCAGAAAACACAACCCAACCCCCAAAAAAAAAAAAAAAAACCAAACGGCAAATGCTTTTCAGTTATTCAAATGATGGCGAGAAGAAAACTGTAGACTGAAAATAGAAACATTAGTGAAATGCGTGCTTATGTAAGAAGAATGAGCAGGCAGCCCTATGAAGGAGAGTCGCTAAAATCAATGCATAACATCATTGAAAGATACCTTGCTAGTAAGAACTATGGTGAAAGAACACTTGGGAATGAGGCGTTTAGAACTAGTAGAGAAGTTCCGTGTGCAAAGAAGAAGGCGTTGAAAATGAATGGTTTGGATAGAAAGCTATCAATGAAAGAAGGGAATTAAATCTATATTGCAGTACTTGTGTCCAATCGTACTTTCTTGGCATTTCATTTGTTTCAAGTTATTACTATTTTAATAGATACAGTTTTGCCAAAATATTTAATTTTATTAGCATCTTTAATGGAACAATTCTGTTAAATATTCCTGTTTTATAAAAAAAAAATATTTTTAAGCCTAATATTTTTTAAATAATCTCTTAACAAACAGAATTACATGATGTAAAAATTTGTTAGCACGTATTAACTGATGTCTTTCAATGCAGTTTTAGAGGACAAAACTTTGTTTCTTAAAATAAAAGTAAAAAAAACAAAGTAGAAACAATAACTAGGTTTTCCCAATACTCCAGTTGCACATTTAAGACAATTCTTAATATTCATCGAAAGCGGAATTTTGACACAGTTACACATCAAGGATGTAGTCATATTCTTTGTACCTCGGCAGTAATAATTCTTCCTTTAAGAGGATAATCTTTTTTGTCCAAGATATCTTTCACAACATCCCGTTCGGTTACCACGTTGGCATACGTGACAGGTATCAAACATCTGATTAAAGGATCATGATTATAATTTATATGTAATATTCATTACTAATTTTAGACAAATGCAATTGATTTGTAAAACAAATAGAAATATTTTGTCGCAAAAATGAAAACATACTGTTAATATTATTAAATTCATAACAAGATTACACTGGAATTTCCGTACATTCCTTACTGACGGAAGCTACCGAAGTTCCTGTACGTGAAAAAGTACTTTAGTATGTACCGTCAGAAAAAAAAATACCATGTGTACGCGCACCTCTAGTCTGTCCATCTTTGCGTCCGTCTGTATATATGAATATGGTCATTTTCATGATTAGATGAGGTTTCCATAATCAACCTTCTTCACATACGTATTAAAATGATCGTCTTTGCATGCATTCGTGCATGCATACATACAGACTGACATACATACAGACATACATATAAACAGACTTCCGACCATCTATTCTTGCATATATTAATATGTACATTCATGCAAACGGACAGATTAATTTTCATATACAAAGGCAATTTACATACATACATACATACATACATACATACATACATACATACATACATACATACATGATGTATGACAACAAATCTTCCAAACGATTTGGATATATTGCCAAAAGGTAAATATTGCGAATATTAGCAGAGGTAATGCGAATATTGCTAACAAAAGATAGTCTTTTGTGAATATTTGCAAAGTTATTTCGAATGGTCTAGATCGTTCTAATTGAAAATGTTTGCTGCTCGGACATCTGATATGGCTGTCACAGAGGCCATCATGAAAATCTTGTTATCTTTACTCCTTCTGAATAGTTGTCCTTTCAACATGGCGATTCACTAAAAAAAAAACGTCTTGTGATGCCTAGGTGGTCCTAAATAAAAATTGTGTCTTTCTGACGTTCGATATGATCTCCACGGCAGCCATCTTGAAAATAATGTTATCGCTACTACTCCTGAATGTATGTGGTTCCCAATAAAGGACTTCTTATTATGTCAAGCTAGTTCTAAATAAAAAATTGTGACGACATGACATTCAATATGACCGCTGTGGCAGCAATTTTAACATGTATTGTAATAACTACTTCAGTAGAAAGTCTTGTTAACGTGGGTCTCACTAGAAGACTTCTTATGATGTCCAGTTGGTCATAAATGAAAATAGTGCCGATCTGACGTCCAATATGGCCGATTCATCAGCCATCTTGAAAGCATTATCTCCTTTCCAAATGGATGGCTATATCAACGTGGGGTTTTCGCCAGTAGACTTCTTATGACACCTTGCTGGTCGTAAATGAAAACGGCTGCCATAACGACTGTCTTAAATATCTTGTTGTCACTATTCCTTCTGAATGGATGATGATTATAACGGTTTTTTTTCACCAAATCTTAAATGAAAATGGTACCAGTCGTACAACCAATATGGCTGCCTTGACAGCTATCTTACAAATCTTGTTTTATTTCCCATGCATGGCTGATCATTATGACATGGGGTTTTCATCAAGACTTCTAATGATGTCTAGTTTGCCTGAATGAAATTGGTGCCAAGCTGACATCTAATATGTGTATCACAGCAGCTAGTTTTAAAATCATGTTATCGCTAAAGAATGTCAGAGATGGTTTCAACACTCGACAGTTAAAAGGAAGCAATGGTCTTATCTTAAATTCCAGGAAGTTATTTTCGCCCAGTAGAGCGTCAGTCCCTTCTAGGGATTAATCTTCGTATATATAATCGTGCAATATTAGGGTATATTTATGGTGTGTATCTAGCAATGGCGTAGCAAGCAATTCTGCCAACCCACCCATGTATACCACAGCAGCTAATTTGAAAATCATGTTATCGCTGAACTTAATTCTGGGGCCCCCGCCCAATAAAAAAAGTTGATGGGAACTTTGGACCTAACTGGGCTTGGATCGTTGCTGCACAACTGTTATATAGTGTATAGTGAGACAAGATACCAGCATGCAGAGTGTATATATATATATATATATATATATATATATATATATATATATATATATATATATATATATACATACACCCCCGATGTACATGGAGAAAAAGCCCCGACCCCGGTGAGCCAGTCTGACCAGATATATACCATAAATACATCATTGTTGTTTTGTATTACTATAATCTCGGAAGCCGATGTTCGCCGAGTTGAAATACACACAGTATCGGTGCATACATGCAGAATTATGACTTTAATATGTAACCGATATGTCTTACCGCATTTTTAGTTTTGACTCATCATATATGCCCTCGAATTTGTTTCGTTCTAGACGCCAGTGCAATTAAAACATCTCTTGGCCTTTTTTGTAATGTCGAGAAATGAGCTCGGATGTAGTTGTAGGAATACACATAAATTCGATCAGTTTGGTAAAATATGATGAAGGGAAAATCAGGGGTTATAACTCCTCTAAGTGATGTTGCGGAACGCTGGAAATAAATTCATCTAAGGTCTGAACAATATAAAGCTGCATGCCAAATTCGCTTGAACTCCAACAATTCTTGATAACACTATGCTGCGGAAATCAAGTTCAGAAGAGAATGGGTAATCGGGGGCAACAACTCCTGTAAATAAAGTGATATAATGCCAGAAATCAAAGTTATTAAAAAAATGTCACAAACGGAAACACACACCAAATTCGCCTGAGATCCACTAATCCATAATCCAACTAAAGTTATGCATTGGAAACCAGAGTCAGGAGAATGGATAATCAGGGAATATTACTCCTGTAAAGCATAACGCTGTAAATCGAACTCAATCAAAAACTGCGTGTCAGGTTTGGTTGAAATCTGACAAACCTTGATAAATTATGTTTCGTAAACCAAAGTGAGGGTGATGGTCCACCACCAGGAGAGTAACTATTGTAAATGATTTCGCGGAACGTTGGAAATCGAACTCGTTCATGGTCTGATCAGTCTATAGCTGTATACAAAATTTTTTTGAAATCGTACAATCCTTGGTAATGTTCCGAGTATAGGAAATCTAGGGTAATAACTCTTTTAAATACTGGAATAGAAGGTTGCAAATCAAGCTCTTTCGAAGTCTTATCTGTATAAAGCTGCATACGAAATTTATTTAACATCGAACAAATCCCAGTAAAGTTTCCTTGCGGAAACAACAACGACGCCTTGAAAGCCAGACGGATGGACGGACAACTTTATTACTGTATAGGACTTTGTCAAGTGGGGCCCTAATTGCCTGTCTTTTTAATAAACCTGCGACTCGCACGAAATAAAAACATTGCTTTTTCTTTCTTCATAGAGTTTTCCTCCAAGATGAGTGGCCCTTTTGGGCTACTGGTCCTTTGGCTAGCCGCTGCCATTGCTGTGGTCGGTGTAGACGCTGAGGTCTGCCAGCTCGCCCCTAATTGGAAGGTGAATGGCAGGTCCCCCATGCGCGCTCTCCAGGGCCACGTGACAGTGGTGGCGCTGCTTCAGGCCAGCTGACCCTTGTGCTTGTGGCAGGCACAAAAGTGAGTACAAGTCAACCATACTAGATATGTCATATCCAGTGCCTCTTTTAACCGATATACAGACAAAAATCAGTAACAACTGAATCTTGTATAGCTCTTCCGGGCCATTAAGAACAGTTTAAATCATAAATGCTAGCCCGTCTAATAAACATTGCATGTTAAATGTGAAGAATACACACATAATGCAGAGGTTAACGTTTCTTATTCCTCCATACACAAGTAGTTTGAGTTTCTGATATATTTCACAAATTCACTAATATTTTAACTTCAGAATAGATCAAGAATGCCAAAATTTAATTTACCATTTCTCCTAGTTAATAGCATTCGTTGCATTAAACAGCTGTTTCATACAGGCTGTAATGTTTACCTCAGAACTTTGTGTAATGTGTTATGATGTAGAGATGTTACTTTTCAACCTGTTTTCATTGGGACATATTAAACCATATTGTGGAAGAAAATTCCCAATGTGCAGCTTGTCGAAACTTGTTCCATCACATGTTCTGACTTCTAGATAGGCAGTTACAGAACGATTATAAAGCATGCGAACATTGTATGTTTTACAGCCTTGAGAGTTATCGCCTGTCTCTGAAACAAAATGGCATCGACGACATTAAATTCATTATCATCAATTCCAAAGATCGGCCTTCTCGAAAAAGACGTGCGTCCCTGGCCAGACTGGTTAACTTTCCCGTGTACCAGGACTCCGAGTCTTCCAATATATGGACACTTCTCGACGGAGGCAAAGACGATATCTTGGTTTACGACAAGTAAGTTACAGATTTGTATTGCCTAATTGATATCACTTTTATATTGTGTAAGCAGAGGTACTCAGTGATATTCCACGAACTCACTAATATTCCACGAACTCAGTACCATTCCACGAACTCAATACCATTCCACGTACTCAGTACCATTCCACGTACTCAATACCAGTCCACGTACTCAGTACCATTCCACCAACTCAATACCATTCGACGTACTCAACACCATTCCGCGTACTCAGTACCATTCCACGTACTCAACACCATTCCAAGTACTCAACACCATTCCAAGTACTCAATACCATTCCACATATTACTGTTCAAAGCTCACGTATATGTTCATTTAAAGATTCTGCAATTCGAAAACGTAAAAGGAACTGGAAGTGATTTAGATTTCGCTTGCTGTATTACAGCTTGTTTGTTAAGTCTACGCCAGTTTAGCCTCGTGATCAACCCACTTCTCTTGCACCTTTCGCCCTCTTACAAAATCTCTAAGAACTTTCTTTCCAACAAAAAAGAATTACCTATTATTATTCTTCTTTTGTATTTAAAAATTACCGACAAGGTTATTGCGACCTCTGATATAGAGAAACTGAGTGACTTAACCATCTTTTCATTGCTTTGGGTTTGAGACTGAATAGTTCGTGACAGATTGGTATTTTTGGGGGGCAGATGGCATAATGGCTTTACTAATGTCAAGATTTTATGAAATGGGTAGGAGTAATTTTGGCACCATAACAATTGGAAGAGGTTTGTACTTCCGATCTTTAACGTTGATAAGCGCAGCATAAGTGTGGCTCTATAGGTTTTTATTGTGAGCATGTTTTGCTTGCATTAAATAGATTCAACTCGACCCGGGAAAACAGAAAGAAATAGTACTTCTTGATTTTAAAAATGTTTGATTGAAGTCCCATCAAACTTAAATTCGTTACCGAAGATCGCGCAAGTAAATAATTAGCAAATTATAGTGTTATTGCTGGTAATTTAGTTCATACACTCGTACTCGAGGAAGCACTTGTCTATCAAGATTTCTTTATCTTCTGTTGGCAGATGTGGATACCTAACCTTCCACGTGCGTAATCCACGCAGCCTGTTCTATTACAACGACACAACAAACGCTATCAGCGATACATATCTGGCGAATACGTGTGACTGTAGACTGCATGACCCCGATCCCAGAACGCCACGCCGTCAACGACGCAGGGTTAGAAAAGTTCATCACCACGACAACCACCGTCAAAGTCTTGATAATGCCAGAAGTGAAGTTCAGTCTCAGCTCAAGAGAGATCCATACGACCAAGAAATTTTGACAAACAGGATATCAAAATGCAGACGAAATAATGTTCTGTGTAAGATAATGTACAGAAATGGCTTCAAATATGCGAGCCGTCATAAAAAGTTTGTAGACAAGCTTTTAAAGAGGCAGTGATTGAAAGGTAGTGTATTTAGCAATAATAGATGATTGTGCCCAAATGAGATTCTAGTCGATAATAGTTGATCTTGTGAGGCTACAGATGTTGATTTCAATACTGCAAAACATCTAACTATGAGATCTTGCTCGTGACAGGACCTGACACCGATCGTGGTAGATGGCTGCATCTGTCAGTCCTGAGAAAGGACTGTCGTCACCACAGTACCCACGTTATCTCCTTGTCGTAATATGACAAGATGACGGTGACAACGGCTGGAGGGTGGCACAAATCAGACCTGACAATGACCACCAACTTCTGACATTACATTGCCCACTGTCCATTGCTCGTGACAAACATCGGAGGGCAAGACATCATGACAGTGACCCATGGCGTCTTCCGCCAGCTGAGAGTGACGTCAGGTAGAGAAAGAGGGTGTATCAAATTGACACTGACCTTCAGATGTGTCAACGTGACAGTGACAGACTGATTCAACTGGTTCACAGTCATGACAGTGACCCGTGTCCACTGATTCCTGACAGTGACGTACACTGACAGATGGAGGCACAGAATGACGATGACCCACGTACGAGACTCAATCTTGACAGTGCCAGAAAGATTCTTCTTGACTCTGATCTGATGCAACATGACAATGACAGGAACACATCGATGGTAATTCCAATCTACAGTGACAATGACCAAAGTCTTTGTCCCAATCCTGACAATGTCAGTCAGGTTCAGAATGACTTTGATCTGGTGCAACTTGACAATGACAGAAACACGTCGATGGTAATTCCAGTCTTCAGTGACAATGACCAAACTCTGTATCCCAGTCATGACAGTGCCAGACAGACTCATCATGACTTTGATCTGGTGCAACTTGACAATGACGGGAACACATCGATGGTATTTCCAGTCTACAGTGACAATGACCCAAGTCTTTGTCCCAATCCTGACAGTGCCAGACAGACTCATCATGACTTTGATCTGATGCAACTTGACAATGACAGAAACACGTCGATGCTAATACCAGTCTTCAGTGACAATGACCAAACTCTGTATCCCAAACCTGACAGTGCCAGACGGACTCATCATGACTTTGATCTGGTGCAACTTGACAATGACAGAAACACGTTGATGGTAATTCGAATCTACAGTGACAATGACCAAAGTCTTTGTCCCAATCCTGACAATGTCAGTCAGGTTCAGAATGACTTTGATCTGGTGCAACTTGACTATGACAGAAACACGTCGATGGTAATTCAAGTCTTCAGTGACAATGACCAAACTCTGCATCCCAGTTATGACAGTGTCAGACAGACTCATCATGACTTTGATCTGGTGCAACTTGACAGTGACCGGAACACATCGATGGTAATTCCAGTCTACAGTGACAATGACCAAAGTCTTTGTCCCAATCCTGACAGTGCCAGACAGACTCATCATGACTTTGATCTGATGCAACTTGACAATGACAGAAACACGTCGATGGTAATTCCAGTCTTCAGTGACAATGACCAAACTCCGTATCCCAAACCTGACAGTGCCAGACGGACTCATCATGACTTTGATCTGGTGCAACTTGACAATGACAGAAACACGTTGATGGCAATTCCAATCTACAGTGACAATGACCGAAGTCTTTGTCCCAATCCTGACAGTGTCAGTCAGGTTCAGAATGACTTTGATCTGGTGCAACTTGACAATGACAGAAACACGTCGATGGTAATTCCAGTCTTCAGTGACAATGACCAAACTCTGTATCCCAGTCATGACAGTGTCAGACAGACTCATCATGACTTTGATCTGGTGCAACTTGACAATGACGGGAACACATCGATGGTAATTCCAGTCTACAGTGACAATGACCCAAGTCTTTGTCCCAATCCTGACAGTGCCAGACAGGCTCATCATGACTTTGATCTGATGCAACTTGACAATGACAGAAACACGTCAATGCTAATTCCAGTCTTCAGTGACAATGACCAAACTCTGTATCCCAAATCTGTCAATGCCAGACGGACTCATCATGACTTTGATCTGGTGCAACTTGACAATGACTGAAACACGTCGATGGTAATTCGAATCTACAGTGACAATGACCAAAGTCTTTGTCCCAATCCTGACAATGTCAGTCAGGTTCAGAATGACTTTGATCTGATGCAACTTGACAATGACAGAAACACGTCGATGGTAATTCCAGTCTTCAGTGACATTGACCAAACTCAGTATCCCAATCCTGACAGTGCCAGATAGACTCATCATGACTTTGATCTGGTGCAACTTGACAATGACGGGAACACATCGATGGTAATTCCAGTCTACAGTGACAATGACCAAAGTCTTTGTCCCAGTCCTGACAGTATCAGTCAGATTCATCATGACTTTGATCTGGTGCTTCTTGACAATGAGAGAAACACCTCGATGGTAATTCCAATCTACAGTGACATTGACCAAACTCTGTATCCCAGTCCTGACAATGCCAGACGGACTCATCATGACTTTGATCTGGTGCTGCCTGACAGTGACAGAGACATGCAGATGAAAGCACCAATCGCCAGTGACAACGAACATCGGCTGTATCATACTCCTGACAATGCCAGACAGAGTCTTCTTGACTCTGAAGTGGTGCAGCATGACAGTGACAGCCACAGATAGAAGGAAACACCGGCTGACTCTGATCATGGCCAAATGGTATGTCACATTCCTGACAGTGTCGAACAGATTCATCATGAAGTTGACCTGCATTGACAGGCGAAGCCTGACACTGACAGACGAGAGTAGATAGAAATTCTATTAGACAGTGACAGTATCCAGTGTCTACGCAACGTTCCTGACAATGAACAGCAACACGTAGATGACATTAAACTGGCTGAGCCGCGGTGGCTCAGTTGGTAGAGCGTCGGAGTCGTAATCCAAGGTCGCGGGTTCTGTACCTGCCTAGGCCAGCTCCGTTCGGCTGCCTCAGTGTGTTCTTAGGAAGACACTTGACGCCCATTTCCTTGACATAATATAGCCAATGTTGTGTTAAAAGTGACACTGAAACCAACAAAAAACAAATAGGTTCAAGTAATGAAGAGCATTTACAAGTCTGTGGCCACTCGATTAATAAATACAAATATCGGCCAGTGAAGTTTTCTTTGAAGGACAACATATATATGCATAATATGCTTGAATGATGATACCAATCAAAAACCGTTGAGACATTTGCAATGACTTGGATTCCCTGCCTTTGACATACTTACGTTTCATCATAAAGTGTCTTATAATAACGAGTAATCAAAACACATGTCTATCACGACATGTCATTACATATTCAACCTGAATGTCCTTTTTGCGTCATAAACATTTTAGTCTCCAATTTTAATTGTGCCAGTCATGTTGATGTGTAAAATTCGATCAAATAGGTTAAGACGACTTACTGCCAACAGTGATATTACAGTGCACGTGACAGACGTTGATTTTTGATGACGTCACTCAGATAAAACCGAAAGGTCTCTGGTGATACTGACTATTTAATGCACACGTCCGTCACATGCATTCTTAAACTGTTGTTTTATGATCAGTCTTGGCATACTATATATATATATATATATATATATATATATATATATATATATATATATATATATATATATATATATATCCATTTGATGAAAAAAGCTAAAGAAACAATGTGTCTATTTTGGTCGAGCAAAGAAATGTGTATATCGTCATTCTTTTTGTCTTTCTCACATAATGATGTACACTGTAGGAAAATGTCAAATATATTTCGTCTTTACGCAATATTCAGCAATGTGGTATTTGCAAATTTGTGTTTATATTGATTCAAAAATCAAGATGAAAATTCCAAAACATTAACAAAACTGTACTCCACTTTCAAGAAATTTTCTTTCTTTTTTTTATCTTTATTTTGTCATATCAATCATTTTATCATTTATCATTATGTATCCATAATTTTGATCATCCGGTATCAATGAATGTAAGAAAAAAAAAATGCCAAATAATTTTGTGAATATCCTCCGTATGAATATTTGCGCTATCAATGTTTTTAATGCACGATATATTTGCCGAATACTGATGACGTCAATCAGATAAAACCGAAAGGCGTCTGTTGATTCTGACTTATTCTTCGGCATGATATCTCGTGCATTTTAACATTGATTGTGCGTTTTGTTACTTACGCTGATATTAAGAAACCGTTATGAATTTAATACCGTCACATTTTTAACTCTCCCGTTCTTAACAACCAACCAAAATCTAGTCATCTATTTTCTTTCTAAATGTATGAATTAACAGTCATGGATGTTTACAATTCAAATCACACACATTATAATCCGTAACAGCTGTATGTTAAATCAATTTCGAAATTAATAATTTTATTTCCAAATTGTACACAAAATAGACTTTCTACTTTTAAAATTAAGACATGTAAGTGAAACATACACTGATGTTAACTATATGACTGTAAAGCAACGTCCAGAAGATATCACTGTTATACATTTATACAGGGTGCAACTAATTTAAAAATCTATAGATGTACAAGTATGAATTTCCAATGAGATGTTAAAAATGTATTGCAAACGTATGTACCACAGTAATAACAAAGTGTATTAATTTATTGTGATTATCTAAATAATAAAAAGAACAGCAGAAAGTAAAGGCTTTAGTGTATGTTCTGTTTTCTTCTCCTGATTTCCTAGTAGGTACAGAATTTTCTGCGCAAGCATACTTGCCAGGTCTACCGGATTGTCTTTTGATTTTAGACCCGACTTTTGATCTACCGATTTACCGACAAAAACTCCCGAAAATAAATTATATGCCAAGTATAGGTATTTCCTGCTAAAGCAATGTCTGCCAAGCATAGGTATTCCAGCTTAAATCAAACTTATTTATTATACACACGTAAGTTGTTTTTGCTCATCAATATTTCAGTACTGAATAATGTGTCATGTGTAACAGCTTGTTGGCAAAGTATAAAACTGTTCTTGATCTATTTGGAAATATCATAATTTTGGTACCATATTGAAACGTACGCTTACAGATTCGATGGAAAATACGCCTGCGGGGGAAAAAAATGCTTGCAAGTTCAACAGTACTTGGTTAGATTAATTTAAATGTGTGAAACTAGTGCAGAGAAAGAAAGCTTTGTGTACTGCACAATTTGCGACACGCATTTGAATATTCTTAGGTGGGGGGGGTGATCTTGAAAAGTATGCAGCATACATCAAACCAGAAATCGTTATATCATGTGCGTAAAATGAAGCAAATGACGGCAAGCCAGACGACATTTCTCCAACGCATTTGAGCTGCTTCTTCAGGAGTGTGATGTCCTTCTATCAGGAAGTTACAGCAAAGATGATAGTTAAGTTTCCATTTCATGACCAGACCCTAAAGGCCCTTGGTTACCAAAATCCCGAGCACTGTTTCAGCATGGTGAGGAAGATTCAGACAGACCACCGTGAAAATGAATGTGGAAAAACAGTCATCATTAATATCGTTTAACATGAATGCTAACTGTGATTATGTTAAACTCAGAGCTTCAAATGATTTGTGTATTACTGCAAAATGGGCTTCACTACGAGACTGAAAGACGGCACACTTTGAAAAACATAAGTTTGAGTGTTTGAGGTACCAGTGTGTCACAAGTGTTTGAAGCACAGACTGATTCTTGAGAAGGTTCTTAAATTATTTTTGTGGGATTAAGAAAGTAGCATAAGAAAATTAATAGAGTTGAGGAATAAGAAAGCAGCATAAGAAAATAAAGTTGAGGAACATTATTCATTGTAGTTAATTTCCTTAGTTTCGGTACGACGTGCACTTCGCGCTTAAATTTATGATAAAAATTATCGTTACGCTAATCTCCCTGATTTCTACCCAGTTTCCCGGATTGTTCACACTAGTCTCCCTGATCTGGAACCAATCGCCCGGATTGTGAACACTGATCTCCCAGATTTCTACCCAATCTCCCGGATTCTGAACATTGATCTCCTTGATTTTACCTGAGAAAACTTGATTGCAAGCTGTCCATGTAGCTTTTTTATCGTTACAACTCCAATAGCATGTGGAAGTTATGCTTTTGGTTTTCTGCAGTGATATATTAATTTAACATCTAAGTTATGTTGTATTAATGTTTAAATATATTGCTTTATGATTTTTAATGTTCATAATTCCTAAGATCAGTTCGTAATACTGCGTCGTTATTGCCAGGCTCTTCACAACATCAACGAAACTTGGACTTCAAACTGCTTTTAAACCGGGGAATCATCAGTTTATTTGTATCCGTGAAAATCACAATGTAGGAAAAATGCTCAAACTTCCTATATACATGCTCCTTACCCAAATTTTTGCGTGTAATACAATATTCTTCGCTAAACTCTCTTCCCGCATGCAACGAGATTCTCGCGTTTAGTCTGCCGAGAGAGTCTAGTTCAACGAAACTATAGTCACTATAGATAGGTTATCGGGATGCTAACAACAAATAAAGTAAACAATGTTTGCTTTACCAGACACTGCGCTTGCTGCTGTGATGTCATCCGTTGTACTAGACATAATAGGTAGAGAGTAGAAGGACACTTTTACCTCGCCCTCATTTCATATGACTGACAAGATAATATTTGCGAAACTGTGTATAGAGCCATAACGCTTTTGGAATTGTGAGGACCATATATTAGTCTTGTGGCAGGTAAATCATAATCTGTCCATGACATTTCCAACAATGTGTTATGATGGCCGTCATTGAGAATTCACGTCATAAAATGACGTCATCCATTCAAGCGCATTTTTCAGATTTCATTTTTTATTTTTAGCAACGTACATTCACTCGAGTTTCATCGCTATGCCACGGGTCAGATATCAAACTGGCAATGTGCATCAAAACGAATAGTTGGAAAACTACGGATAATGCACATTGGACATTAATATATAGTTATTATCAATATTTTGTTGAATTTAAAATAAGTAATCGTTCTTTTTTCCTCACGAATCTGCATGGTTGTGAAAAAACGTGTCAGCTGTTCCTATGAAAGGGGGCAAAAATTGGCGGTTATATGTTGCCACAGTTCATAATTCTTATTAACTCACTAATTTTTCTTGATATCTCTTCTTTAACTGAATACCCTAGAAATAATAGTTTATGATAAAATTTTATTTATGGGAGTTGCTAGGGTACATTCACCACGTTGGCCACCAACCGTATTGTCAAGACAGTCACATTTACCGCATATTTTAAAGAAAGCTAAAATGAACTTTGATTTCTTGACAGTTTGTCAGTTTGTCTAGAGAAGAGATATTAACCTTAGCGAAGATTTAAAGAATTTGAGTTTTATTTTAAATTTTACACCTGTAAAAGAACACTCACAAAATCCCCTAGCATATTATATTAAAAGCGCTCTGCAGCCAAAATCGTTTACTCATCTCCGTAAGAAATTTACACATATATTCAACATGTTTGTGAGTTAATTAAAGGAAATTACTCACTATTTTTTACTATATCAACTCATATGAAAAGATAAATATAAAACTTCTCTTTTATTTTAATAATTAATATGAATAATAATTCCACTGTATAATGTTAACACATTAATAAGTACTTTATGACCATTTGGTTGATGATATTGTTTAAACTGCAATGTATTGTAATAAGATATAACAATACAATAAAAATAAGTATCAAATAAAAACAATAAGAATAAGTATCAAATAGAAACAATAAAAATAAGTATCAAATAGAAACAATAAGAATAAGTATCAAATAGAAACAATAAAAATAAGTATCAAATAGAAACAGACACATAAAAGAACAGAGTATATTTTAGTTCACTATCTTGGGCGAATGTTCGACTGTGTGTGACGCTGAATAGATATATAGAATCTATGTTGGGGTTTGGACCAATCAAGGGGTTACATTATTTGTCTCCCCACGATGCTTGCCCTAGTGGGGAGACATATAATGTAACCCCGCGACTGGAATTTCCTTGTCTCGGTCCAAACCCCAACGTAGATTATTTTTCTCACCCAATATTATCCTTTAAAGTAAGAAAGAACTCCTCCCTTGAGCAATATAGTTCACGCGCCAATGTTTACATGCGGTGCATTAATACAAATATGTTAATGAGGCCTGTGGCGTGACGTGTCATCCGAAGTACACAGTTTTTATGCGTGAGCCAAAAAAAAAATAACAACATTAAACGTTGCACAGTTTTTAGGTATTATCACATTTAATATAATAATAATAATAATGAGGACTTTGTATAGCGCCTAATCTTTAGAAGCTCTAAGCGCTTTACAACATTTGACAAAACTTAAAAAACATATATAATGATATGATTACAAAATTAAAAACAAACACCACGAAAGTAGAAACAGAAAATATGCTGTAAATATTTAAGGCAAGGATACATTATTAGGCCTTTAAGTCTGTTCTTGCAGTTGAAATAGGTGAGTTTTAAGAGCGCTCTTGAATGAGATCACTGTGTCTTTGTGTCTAAGTGCAGTGGGCAATTCGTTCCACGTTGCTGGGCCCTGGTATGCAAAAAAGCGTTGTCCATATGATTTCATCTTCATAGTGGGAATGATGAGAATACGAGTGTCAGAAGAGGAGCGTAAGCATCTTGCAGGTGTGTACACATGGGTGAGGTCAGATAGGTACGTTGGACTGGAGCCCGTCAGTGAAACGTAGCACAGAGAACAAATTTTGTGTTTAATTCTGGATCGTATGGATAGCCAGTGTAGGGTACAGAGCAGGGGAGAGGCGTGCTCTGATCGTGGTACTCTAAGGATGATTCGAGCAGCTGTATTTTGAACTTTTGAAGTTTCTGAAGTAGATATTGAGACGAACCAGACAGAATTGAGTTACAATAGTCCAGTCTTGAAAGTACTAAGGAACACACAAGTGTTTTAGTGGCATCAACTGAAAGATACTTGCAAATGGAGCTGATTCGTCTCAGCTCAAGATATGCAGCCTTGCATATATTCATGACATGTTGGTGCAACGAGAGAGTACTGTCGAGAGTGACACCGAGGTTTCGTACTGACTGTGTGAATTTAATGTTGGTGTTGCTGATATTTATTGTCTGAGGTAAAGGATGTGAATGAGAAAGTCTTTGTGTTGTAATCAGGATGGCTTCAGTTTTATCTTCATTCATCTGCAGCTTATTACATGTCATCCATGACTTCACATCGGAAATGCACCTCTCTACACCTTGGATGGTAGCTTCAACTTCAGCTGGATGGCTAGATTTGTATATTTGGGTGCCATCAGCATACAATTGGTGAGACACTGGATGATGATCTATGACACTTGAGAGTGGCTGAGTGTATAGAATGAAGAGAACAGGTCCAAGAACAGACCCCTGTGGAACACCACAGCATAGTTCATATATATATGGATGTTATATGAAATTAACAATAAATAGTTAATATTTATTACAAGAAAATGTTTCATTTTCATTAGTTCCAATTTAGAAACTTATATTGTACATAATGAAACTATACTCGGCCCACAGTTCTGTTGTAGTGTATATACATTTAGCATGAGTGTCCGTGCTTGGGTTATTCACGGGTAATTAGAGATCCGTGTCACTATCATATATAACTCTCCTTTTCTTTAGAGGAGGTGAAACTGTTTGTGACATACTTGTGTTGTAATTAATACTGATTGTAAAAGTACTCCCGTGTATAAAAGACCCTCCAAATACGGACCCCAGCGGAAAACCATGTGCTAAACTTTCAAGTTCACGGATTCTTTGAAAATTTATTTTTCTGTCTTGGAAATATGGCAAGTGTTACAGTAAAATTTGCTATGGATTAATGTGTTGACGGATAAATGATTCCTTCTGGCTGGTAAGTGCATTATTTGTCATTAAATATTGTAGGTATGTTTTAGATTCAACTTGGGCGCAATGGAGATGCTTGACAAAATTAGAATAAAGCATGTTTGACATAACACATTTCTGGCTGTTACTAAGTTTTCTGTAGTTGTTAAGAGCATTGAAAGATTAGGAAGTGTATAGGTCTATAGGCTATGTGCACAGATCAGTGTTTTCTATCATAGTTCATTTCACACAGCATTGAGAATTTGATCCTATCTGTAGCACAGTCAATTTTCAGGTCAGCGTCATTAAATGTGGCTAACAGTATATAATTTGTTTCACACTAAGTATTTAAACTAGTTAAGTAGCTTTAGCTACATTTAATGACGCTGACCCAAAAATCTACTGAGTCAGGCCTGCAGATAGGATAAAACTGACTACGCTGTGTGGAACGAACTAACATAATACCAAAAAGCTCAACATCGTGTGCGTGTGTGTCTGTCTCTTTCGAAATGTTTTGTATGGTGTGTTCTCAAAAATGGAGAGACCTTAAGTTACTAAGTTGTTTTGTTATATATTTGTTTGTTGTTGTTGTTGTTTGATTTTCGAACAACTACGTCAAGCATAGCAGAAGACAACAAAGGTTTCTTTTTCTAAAATTAGTTCCAAGCGCGTGGACACCATGACTGAGACGACTGGTCTGAGATGACAAGACTGAGATAAGAAATGTAAGGTTAGCAAAACAGCTAGATTTCTCTGTCGCATGGGTGAGAAATATTTAAATCGGAACTTTTCGGTATCAATTCGTCGCGAAAACAAAATGCTACACGGCATACGTCACTAAATAAACTTAGACCCAGATTTACGTAATGGGCCGGTGGATCAAGATCTATGTTGTTTGTTCTACTGATTAATTAGTCTGTACAAACTTCATAGACCTGCAAACGCATTAAACGCATTAAGCTTCAAGTTTCACTAGTAATGACAGGTCCATTCTCTCTCTCTCTCTCTCTCTCTCTCTCTCTCTCTCACACACACACACACACACACACACACACACAATTTGTGTTAAGAAAGAAAGAAAACTATTAGCGCAACATTGTTTAAACAGGTCAAAACAAATCATTATATTGGAGTCTCCGTCTTTCAGGTACCACTACAGTAATTGGTCAAATCAGCTGTTATAATGCCTTATTGTTGGCCTTAACAACAAAAATTAATACTGTTTTGTCTTATTTTTCCTAGAGATTTGCTAACCAGTGGAAGTATGTAAACAGAAAAATGCATTAGCGTCCAAAACGGAATGGAGAATGTTTATCGAGTTCAGTCTCTTGGGATCACAAAACAAAAAGATGTGATTTGGCGATTTGGAGAAGGTCATTTGCACTAAAATTTCGAGACATTTCACTGAAGAATAAGAATCCTTTATTTCAGACAACATAGTCCATACATATAAATTAGAATATAAAAATTTTAAAAAATTTAAGCATAAAAGGTCATAGATATCTTATGTACAAAGATACTGACACATCTACCATACATAATATGTCTGGTATTGTTAGGAGTACAATTATCTAAGACACTTAATGAGTAATTTGTTCCATCTACTAATAATCCGAGATTTTAAACTAATATCATGGTTCCACAAAGATTTCAAAATACAATTCTTACTATTAGATATTTTTGTCATCATTGAAAACATACATTCTCATTACTTCTTCAAAACTGAATGCATAGTTTGCAAACATGGTAGAGGCACTGTTCCATCTTTGAAGGCTTAATATCAAATGAAGAATATAAATGCAGCTATTGTTAGAAAATGCAACACAGCTATGCTGATCATGTATATATATAAAGATTCCAGATTAGTGCCTAACATTAGTAAGAGATCGTATTGTTACATCTGTATGTATCACAAATGCACTGGATTTCATCAGAAATGTATAAAACTGAAGGATATATATATATATATATATATATATATATATATATATATATATATATATATATACAATGAGTTTCGTACTGCCATAGACAGAGGAGTGACTGGTGAGCAGACAAGCTCTTACAATGCGAAGAACTGTTTGATCCTTGCCACATTTGCCAACATTATACGGTTGTAGGGTCGGTGAGAAAATTAGTTGTTTTGTAATACTTTAATAGTAATAACTGTTTGTAAATATAACTAATAACTTTTCAAATGGATGTAGCGTTCGTTAATCATGGAGTAGGAGAAGGAGATCTGCAGCTTTAAATTTTACACTTTGTGTTATAAAGGCGGTCAGTTATGGATAGCCATAAATCTGAATGAATCAGGTTTAACAAAATTTTCTTCCTTGGGAGAAAATATCCCGTATCCAGAATGGGAATGTAATGTCTGGAAATTATATCCAAGATCAAAATTTCGTGGCACGAAAGTGGATTCACTATTCCAACACAATGAGCGGCATGCTAGTTTGATTATCATATATTGCGGAAACCTGAGCTTCACTTTTCTGCTTTCTTTTAGAATCGTATCAGTTAAAACCTTATTTCTGAGTGAATCTTCAACCAGTGCTCCCATATGTACCCGTGTTAAGTTATGTGAACCTTAAAACAATGCTCCCATATGTACCCGTGTTAAGTTATGTGAACCGTAAAGCAGTGCTCCCATATGTACCCGTGTTAAGTTATATGAACCTTAAAACAATGCTCCCATATGTAGCCGTGTTAAGTTATGTGAACCTTACAGCAATGCTTCCATATGTAGCCGTGTTAGGCGATGTGAACCTTCAAACAATTCTTTCATACATATGAGTCCCTATTAAGCTAAGCGTGAACAGAGAAGAAAAGCTCCCGTATGTACCCGTGTTAAGATGTGTGTGAACCTTGAAGAAATGCTCCCGTATGTACCCGTGTTAAGATGTGTGTGAACGATGAAGAAATGCTTCCGTATGTACCCGTGTTAAGATGTGCGTGAACCTTCAAGCAATGCTCTAGTGCCTCTTTTGTGCTGAAATAAATGACAGTGACATTTTACTTCGATCTTACCTTGAATAATAACATGTTTCAAAGTTATATATTTTGAAGCTGTATCCTGGGATTAATGATTAATATATTCTACGGTCAATGATTAATATATTCTACAGTAAAGGATTAATATCATCTACCGTCAAGGATTAATATATTCTACGGTCAATGATTAATATATTCTACGGTCAATGATTAATGTATTCTACGGTCAGTGAATAATGTATTCTACGGTCAAGGATTAATATATTCTACGGTCAATGATTAATATATTCTACAGTCAAGGATTAATATATTCTACAGTCAAGGATATCGCTCACATCTGCACATCCATAGCAATAGAAATGTGCCACTCTATTTAAGAGTTTAACGAAGAGAGGCTTTGGTATACATACTTGACCAGTTGTATAAATGGGAAATATTCATGATTCCAGAACTTTGGACCTGTAAATTCTGTAAAGTCAAACTTCACCGATAAAAAGCGCTTTCATTATATTTCCATTTAAGGCGATCAAAATGTAATTATTCTTTCGCTGTCATATCTACATATTCCTCAACTGTCCCTTTCATATATCAAAATGATTGCAGCCTGGCCAGAAAGAAAAAAAAAATTTAATTTATGTATAGGATGAACAGCAAAAAATTAACCTGTGTCGTCAGTGTAATAATGTCTTTGTATAAACACTTATACAACAGTTACCGGACTGCAAAATACTACATAATTCCCCCACTCACAGCCCCAAAAGCACTCGGTAACTAAGACGCGATATAATAAAAGATATTCAATAAATGTATGATCCAACTGTTTCCATGTTTAAACCTGAGAAAAACTTATGTAAGAAATTAGCTTGACCTTTAACAATATTGGGCCCAGAATTCATAAATCTTTTAAGTGTAAGATTGAAAATATACCCAACATTTTAAAATTTACATCTTCTATAGCTATTTCAGATTTTGCATAAACCTGTAAAATTTCAGTATATAATAATGTTACAAATTTGGAAGAATTTGCTACAGTGAAACTGTTATCTATGGAAAATCAATTTCGAGTAAAAGTGCGAGACTGGTACTTGAATGTTTTTTTGGGTTTTTTGTGTTTTATTTTCTTCAGGATAGGATTCAAAGTGAGACCTGTATTCACGCGATTTAACCCCAATAATGAATTATGCGGTTTGTCTGAGGAACATCGGCTGCTTCTGTTACATCAGTCAAATGTAAGCCAATAAATAATCTCAACCGTTGTGATTCACGAAAGATCTGTGATAATTCGTGGTGCTACTATATACGTGAGTTGCTATCGTGACTACTGAAACCATATCGTCCCATAGACATAGCTTTGTTGAACGATGAAATAAACTGCACTTGTGTATCGTTTCCGAGGGGAATCCGTAAACACTGAATACATGTCAATGCCTCCGGAAGTTGTGATTTCGGGTTTGTTCGATTAAACTCGACCTCAATTGGAAGATCATCGACTGGAAGTTCTGACATTCCTGTGATAAAATGAAACAATTCCGTGGCCTCTTCATCTGAAATAGAGTAAGAATTTCTTTTCTGAAGAGTATAGCGCCAAAACCACAAAGTCAACTGCCAGAACTTAAGAGAGGGCATATGACACATTTGGTCCCCAAAACGTGTCAACGAGTAATTATCCACACACACACACACACACACACACGCACGCACGCGCGCGCGCAATTTTTTAAATTGTTTTAAACATTACACATATCAGCAGCTGAGTTGCTTTAATCTTTAAAAGTTGATTTTCATGTAATTTAAAAGCATAACTCACTCGCAATTCCTCGGCATGATATAATTAATAATGTGTTAAGTACAGTTAAAAAAAACAACCAACCAACCTGATTTTTTTTTTATCTGGACATACACAATCATCTACGCATTTGTAGAGTGACGAAAATTTCATGAACAAATCCAACATTTTCATCTATTTAAAAGTGATCCGTTTTAATCTATACATTTTCTCACGCATGCAATTTCTATGCCGTCTCTTTATAGTCGGTTTACATTTGTTCTCTGCTTAAGGCTGATTCGTCTTCGAGATTTTCAGCTTCACTGATTTTACCAATACCAAGAACATTGCATCCATGCTAGTAGAAAGAAGTTTGGAAAGCCATTAGAGGATGTATTTTGGCTGTGTGACATGTGTAGATGTGATGTACCCTGTAGACTTTATTCCAGCCTTCTCTTTGTGTCATGTGTAGATGTGATGTACCCTGTAGACTTTATTCCAGCCTTCTCTTTGTGTCATGTGTAGATGTGATGTACCATGTAGACTTTATTCCAGCCTTCTCTTTGTGTCAAATGTAGATGTGATGTACCCTGTAGACTTTATTCCAGCCTTCTCTTTGTGTCATGTGTAGATGTGATGTACTCTGTAGACTTTATTCCAGCCTTCTCTTTGTGTCATGTGTAGATGTGATGTACTCTGTAGACTTTATTCCAGCCTTCTCTTTGTGTCATGTGTAGATGTGATGTACCCTGTAGACTTTATTCCAGCCTTCTCTTTGTGTCATGTGTAGATGTGATGTACTCTGTAGACTTTATTCCAGCCTTCTCTTTGTGTCATGTGTAGATGTGATGTACTCTGTAGACTTTATTCCAGCCTTCTCTTTGTGTCATGTATAGATGTGATGTACTCTGTAGACTTTATTCCAGCCTTCTCTTTGTGTCATGTGTAGATGTGATGTACCCTGTAGACTTTATTCCAGCCTTCTCTTTGTGTCATGTGTAGATGTGATGTACCCTGTAGACTTTATTCCATCCATCTCTTTGTGCCTTGTGTAGATGTGATGTTCTCTGTAACTCTATTCCGGTCTTTATGCAGCAAATCAGTATCGGACAAGTGTTTTACGATCTCGCACATTTACAATACTCGAAATAGAATAGCACGGGATATTGTTTTGCATAGCCATTTACCAACTAATTTTCAAATAATTCCCTTCTGTCTCTTCGAATATTTCCGCTGCATATACTGGACTGCCAACTACTGCTTCATTATTTGTTCCACTTTCAGTTTGCCTTTATTTATTTCCTTATGAGCTCAACAGTTTGAGATGAAGGTGCAACGGAAAAGCTCGGGTGGGCACAATTGTGTTGTCATCGCCAAGTTTACTTGTTTATTTTAAGGAAAGTCAGAGCGTTTGCTAGGCACAACGGCGTCGCCTACTGCTTCTGTTTAAACCGTATTTTTGTTTCTTTTTAAAGGGACTATTGAGCCTATGATGGGTACAAGCCTTTTTCCATAGGGATAACAGAGCATGTGCAAGGCAAATCGGCTTCGTATTCAGAATTTTTATTTTAAAAAAAAAAAACGTTCAATACAGACAACAGAGATTAGGCACAGCCGCGTCGCCTTTGGTTACTGTTTTTTAAATATTATTTTGGAGGCAAAATAATCATTTGAAACAATAGCAAAGCCTTAGGAACTGACTAACAAATGACAGCATAAAAGTTGTTTGCATACGTGAGAGAACAGATTGACCAAATAGATGAAAACTTTTAAAGTGTGAATGAATCTTTCACACAACAAATTTAATTTCAGAAGATCTTGTGTAGTTTGATCACTTATCTAGTTTAGAAGGTGTGAATTTCTTGTAAACTAAAATTTTGTTTTCAAATATGTGAAGAATGAATTTTAAAAGGTGGAAGCAACTCAACCGCTGATATGTGTAACTTTTTATGAAGATAGCCAAGTGTGCCTGAACTCACAACTTCGAAACTACTTTAAAAACATTGTACTGAAAGAACTAACATTTCAGTTCTATCACGTTTTGATGGCGAGATCAAAATTTAAGTGGAAGAATACTGCTGTTGTGTACATTCAGTTTTCTTGCTGAGTTTTGATGGATGAAACGCACACTAAAGCACAACACTATTCGATACAATTTGCTCAAACGTTTCTATATAGCCACCTTGTGAGTATATGCAAAATTGGTGAATAAAATATGAATTTGACTGAATATATAGCATAAAATGTACAAATAGTGAAATCTACAAAATTGACTCGTCCGTCCGGCATTTTACCTCGCCATGAATTTCAAACTGTACCTGTGAGGATTTTTAAACAAGCCAGAGTATGTTTTTTAGCTGCCTTCTCACTTGGATTTCCAGCTTCCAGTTCCATTACGGCCTTTTTCAGGTGTGTCTTTAGGTAACTAGCTGTGACCTTTTCAACGTTGGTCGTCATAAGAATCTTGTTAAATTCCGGCATGTGTTTGGTTTTGTTCAGGAAATCCAGAACGTTAATCCCGCTGCGTAATTGATCAAGGGCGGCAACTCTTTTCCCGATAAGTTCCCATTTCAGCAAAATTTGTGTCAGCTCTAGACGGTTTTTCATCTATAACATAAGTGTTATATCAGTTATAATATTCGCGGCGAAAAAATTAAGCAAAGTAACACATTTTAACATAAAAATAAATTGAATAGCTATGGAAACAGAATAAAATGTGACCTGTCTACAGTTTGTTAAAATGGGACCAACATACATTAAAAATTTGGTATGTATTTATGATATCAATCAGCTATATTTGCTGTAATTAGGTTTATGCCGTGAGGACCTTTTAAAATTCTCACCGTGATCATTTCATTTCTTGGCCAGCCACAGTTGTTCACAAATCTCTCAGAATCATCCTCTAATATAGACAGCAGCTCTTCTTCCTTTTTCGCACCGTTTATCTGGAAAGAACAGTAAACTTTTTTGAAAGTTGTTTCGTTTCTTTTTGTCTTTTAAACCCTGAGATTTTAAAAAGAAGAGTTTGTCTTGCTTCAACCATTTGGTATGTAAGGACTTCTTTCAACGTGTCCATTTCATACTTTAAAACAAATTGTCATTGATATTTTTGTCTGCGAATTGTTAAATTTACTATTTCACCTCAAAATAAGATGATATGTTCAGGGCTAGCAAAGCTTTTTTATTCATTTATGTTTTATTTGAAAATTATATTTCCTTTTTTTAAAAATCATTTTTATGTACGTACCATACATATTATAAATATTCAAATTTTTTGGAAAAACCAACAATGGTTGTAAACTTTCGTTATAATTACTCTTCATGTCAACAAAGAAAGAGGAAGAGATAGATGTACATAAAGAGGTGGAAACAAGACTTGTTTTACCCGTCTGATAAAGTGACGAAGAAGTGTATTGTACACGATGCCAATGTTTAAATGATCCATGTATTCCTCGCCCTTTATGTAGCTCACTACACAGGGTGCCAGGTAGGGAAAACCCGGTCCTCCATTTAATAAAGACAGTACTATACTTTTCCCCACGAAATAATAATATTTGTGAGATAACGCTTTCTCGTTATTCGTTGGAAGTAAATTTCGTCCTTCACTATGACCTTCAAAGAGGTCAAGTTCTTTTTTCAAAAATTCTTTGAATAGTAGAGAGAAATATTCTCTGTTTGGTCCACCTGAGTTCAGAACTTCTTCTTTTTGTCCGTTGGTGCTCATGACAACATCAATGGGGCTGTTATTAAATTCCTCGTTCTTAAGATAGGCAAGACTGCAAGGGAAAAGTTCGAGGCGCTCCACGTGAAGCACGTGTTTGACCTTCCCAAGTGACAGCCGCATCTCTTCCAGAATCCCGGCAAGACTGGAAACGTGATTTTCTGCATAATAAATAAGTGATATATATATATATATATATATATATATATATATATATATATATATATATATATATATATATATATATATAGTTCTTTTTTTTCGGGGAGAGAGGTATAAAGTCGAGAATGATGCATGCAATACATTTCATTTCGTGGAGAGGGGTATAAAGTCGAGAATGATGCATACATTTCATTTCGGGGAAGACAGTTTTAGCTGATGAAGATTGTCTTTTTCTGTGAATGGTGATCTACTGCGAACAAGGACTGTATGATGCATTCAATTTACTGGAACTCTGGTACTTGACCGACATCTATTTACTCATTGCAGGCCGGATATAGTCGGTTTCAAACAATAACTAACAAATTTCTGGCCCTAAAAGGACTTTGAATAATTAAATTGCGATCTATAAAAAAATATATATAGAAGTTTCATGCTCGATCTATCGATGGATCTCAATCTCGGAACCGACAATAGCGTTTGTAAGTCGTTGGTATCATGCGCCGTCCAGTCAGAACGTTTTATTCAATTTCATCTGTTGAATTAAACAGTAGTGGTTGAAAGTTATATTTTTTATGTCGAGGTTTTAGGTTGTGTCGTTTGAAACTCACAGCAACGAGAAGCGGCCTCCTTGTTTAAAAATAACACAGTCCGTTCACGAGAGCGACCTCTAGCGAAGAAATTCATAGTAATTCTCGACCTGTCAACTGTAACGGCGCCTCATAATTGAATACACGAATGATGTATCTTAATACTCTATATTATTTTGAACTGTTAAAGTCGACATTGTGTAATGTTACTTTTAACACCAACACATCGTTTCACCACATAAAAATAAAAATTCTGACAAGCACAATAAAATATCCAACCACCGCTGTGTAATTCAACAGATACAATCTTAAAACTCAATATACGAAATGGAACTTTCAGCACAATCAATGTGTTTCAACATGTTAAATTGAAACTCTCGACATATGACAGTAGTATTGATAATTTGAGGTTCCTATCTCAGAGACGCCCCTACCCCCCCCCAAAAAAAACGTTATACGTTAACATTTTTGTCAGCAGTCAGTCGTTTTTAGCTTAAAATGATAACTTTCATATGATAAGACTTTTCTAACATATTTCTGAAAAAATTTGTTTTGTCGGGGTAGGGGGTCTCTGAGATAGGAACAACTCAATTATCGATACTACTATACTTATTATTTTTATAGTTTTAGACAAAATTAATTAAACAAATGAAATATTATATAATAGAGGATATCCATCAACGTCAATCCGACATGTTGGATTTGATCTGACAAATAAATTTTGTAAGAGATTTAATTCAATTAAATCAGCCTCGAGTTATACTGGTATAAAAACTAAAATAATAAGCAAAATCACCGATATTAAATTTTGATACAGAACGTTTGGTGAAACATAAACATAACAATGAGCTTCCAGATTGTCATTATCTTATTGTTGGAAGAACTGGATCGGTGAAAACAAACTTGCTTATGAATTTACTTTTAGGAGATAATTTTAATTACGATCGAGTTTATATTTATACGATTAATCCGCAACAGGATAAATACGAGCTACTTAACAATTACAATGACAAACTTCTTGATGATCTTGAAGCTGGCGAGGATTTTTTTATTATCAAACAACCAGAAGAACTTATTCCAGTTAATCAACTTGATTCGTCCGAACACAAGATAGTTGTTTTTGATGATATTCCGCTAAACAATAAAGAAATGAATAAAATAAGATCATATTTTTCACTGTCGCGAAATAAAAAAATGTAATTCTGTTTATCTCGCTCAGGGTTTTTATAATGTTGACAGATTTATTAGGCGAAATACTGGTTGTTTTATATTATTTCCAGGACTTGACAATGTTGACGTTAGAAATATTGCGAATGAGCAATGTGGCGATGTAACAAAAGATAAATTTATTGAATTATATCATAAAGCAACGGCAAATAAATACGACTTTTTTTTTTGTTTGATAAACTAACAAATGATACGAGTAAAATGTTTCGATGTTGTATTGAAAAATATTTACAATAATTTTTATACAAAATAGTATATAATTAATGGAAAGACAAGCAAAGTACAGAAAACATATAGAAAATCTAAAAAAACTTGCGCAATCTCAGGCAAAATTTAAACAGCAAGTACAACAAGCCCGACGTGGTCAAGTGGTTGCAGCAGAAACAACAGCCGCCGTTCTTAGACCAGTTACTGAAGCTTTACTTGGAAAACAACCTGAAACTAAACCATTATCAGAAGAAGAACTTAAGCGACTACAGGAAAAAGGTTTACTCGGACTAGTTAAAGAACAACAAGAAGAAACTGCTGGAAGAAATATTGAGAGATCTGAAGAAAAAAAAAGAAGATTAGCTGAGGCACTTGTAGCAAATATCGCTGATCCGGTTGCAAGACAAACTGAACTAGATCGGCTAATAAATGATCCACTAGCGCTTCAACGAAGATTAACAAATTTAACCACAACGGAGATTAAAAATATTTTAACAAATTTATAAGAAAAATTAAAAGATATTGAAAAGGAGGAAGAAAGAATTGGCGAGTTGGCGGTAAAGTTTATGGAAGTTGAAGATCAAAAACGATGATATATAAAACAAACAAATAATGAGATAACAAATGATGAATATGTTGACTTTTTAGAGAAAGAAAATATAAAAGATCTTGATAATATAAGTAAATGGAGTAATAAAGAATTTGATGAATTTATTGCTAAATTGAATGAAATAATAAGAGATGGTGTTACTGCTAAAAATGAGTTGGAAAAAGCTATAAAATTAAAGGATATGCTTCCACTTTATGATAGAATGAGATACGGTATTATCGCCGCATTATTTGGAAAAACAGCACAAGAAAATAAAGACAAACCTTTTGGTAGGGGGTGGAATTTTAAAAGGAAATTTTTAAAACTTGATGAAGGTCGTGTAAAACAATATAGAGAAAAACAAGGAACTGGAGTTAGAATATTTTCATCAGTTACTGAAATGATAGGCAGATTAATGCTATTGATATCATCAAAAGAAGCTGGAAATGTTGGTGCTGAAATTGACAATGAAATTATTGACATACTTGATAATTTGAGATCAAAAAATTTATTAACATCTGACGAATACGAAACTTTACACCTTGATTTGATATAAATCAAGGCGATTTGATATAAATCAAGGCGATTTGATATAATCGCGGCGATATAAATTTGTGTAACAATTTTATATAAAAAATGTCAGCAACATTATTACTGGACTCTAGTCGATCTGATAAAGATAGCGCAAATTTTTCAGTAAAGTATATTCCGCCAATAGAGCTAGATCGTGAGAAACAATATGAAATTGGACTAATTTCCTGCACTTGTTGGAATGCTATGGCTAATGTAAAAACTGGAATTAACGATGAATTTGCCTTTACTGTTCCTATACGTACTCCACCATTTGTCGCGTGGAAAACAATTAAAATTCCACAAGGAGCTTATAATGTCACTGATCTAAATAAAATAATAAAAGAACTTATAACAAAAAATAAAGGTATAGCTGATAATTTTGAGCTTACACCAAATTATAATACGTTACGCGCAAGAATGAAATTAAAAGATATAACAGTTAGTCTTGTATCGCAAACAAGTATCGCACCACTGACAGGATTTTATAATTATGTATATCCTGCTATTAATCGTGATAATCCCGAAACGTATGACGTCCAACTGCCAGTAAATATAACTGAAGTAAACGCAATATTGGTAAATTGCTCTATTGCATCTGGATCTTATTCAGCTAAAGGCAGTAAAGGACAAACCATATACAGTTTTTCACCAGATGTTCCGCCAGGATCTCTTATGCAAATTAGTCCGCGTCAAGTTATTTATTATCAGTTAAACGTTGAAAATCAAATAACAGAAGTAAATATGCAATTGACAGATCAGTCTGGAAGACAGTTAGATCTTAATAATGGAATTGTTACTTATTATTTACACCAACGCGTTGTGTAGGCGCGAACAGTAAACATATTTTTTAAAAGATTTGGAAGTCAAATTATGCAACCTCAGATATAATGAAACAGAGAAAAAAAGTTTATCGAAGAAAAATAGTAAGAGGATTTTTGGGAAATATATTTGCTAAAATTATAGAAAATGTTCCAGGAATAGCTCATAAAGTTGCACCAATTGCATTTGACGCATCAAAAGCTTTTGCAACTGGAGCTGCATCTGCTGCTGGAACTGCTGTGGGGCAAAAAATAGCTGATAAAATAAAAGGCGCACCTAAGACGCATGCCGCACCTACGACAATCAAACAAGCTATTTCAGAAATCGCGCCAACAAAAGAAACTCAACGGACGATGATAACAACGACAAAAAACTTTTATCGCCACGAGGAGAACAAATTATACAAAAATTAATATCTAAAGTAACAACACCGAAATAATTTTGTATAACCTAATAAATAAAAAATGTCTGTAAAAAATTATCTCGATTTAGCAGAAATTTATGACACAGACGACACAGCAACAGAATTCGAATACGTTGAATATCTGGATGAAAATTCTAACGAACCTAATAAGGCTGGCCAAAGAACATTTAATATTCGAGACGAGGACGTATTTTTACTTCCTCATAAAGCAATGTTGGAAGTTCGTGGCCAGATTATGACAGTACCTGTTCCACCTGCCGCAATAACAGCTAACTTAGAAGTAGCTCTTATAAATGACGGTTGGTGTTTATTTAAAAGTGCTAAATATCAGCTGGCCAATAAAACTGTCGAAGATATTTCAAATCACTTACAAGTTGCAAGTATTAAATATTATTTCATTTTCCGACGACTATTCCAGGTCAACTGCAACTAATATGATGTGGTTTAAAGATGTTGGGACTGGTGGTGCAGGTATTTTTGCATCAGTTGAAATTTTATCAGGATTAGTACCTATTATAGCTGCTGGAGCTGATGCTGCTGCGAATGCTGCAAATGTAAGAAATTTTCTTATTGCTAATGCTGCTTTGCTAGGTATAGCCGCACCAGATGCAGCTGCATTAGTAGACGCTACAAGAGTCTCACTTAATGCTGCTTGTAATAATCTTGGCTTAAATCAAATAAATGCAGCTACAGACGGCACTGTAATGTTAGATCATGTTAATGACATAATTGCTCATAACAGAAGAAATGAACGTTTTAATGAGGGTTATGTTAAGAGAAAGGCACTTGCAGCAGAATCACATCAAATTATATGATGCTGCCGCTAAGTACAGTATTTGGCTTTTGCAGGGACTATAATAAAGTTTTTCGTGGAGTTAAACATACGCTTATTTTATATCGATCAGATCAAAACGACTGCCTGTTTAGGTCAGGTGGGGCTGATGTACAATTTGTCATAAACAAACTTGCACTATGGATGCCAAGAATAACTCCGTCTATTACTAAAATGGCGGAATTAAATAATATGCTGGAAAAACACACAAACAGAATTTATTTTCAGCAACATAAAATATATCAAACAGCAGTTCCGAATACCACAGACTACACATGGCGAGTTACAACAACATCAAGTGAACAAAAACCACGGCAATTATTTGTTGTATTTCAGAGACAAGCGCAACGTGGTAACCAACAACAAAATAATGCGATATTTGATAATGCTGATGTTAGAAGAATATACGCTAGAATAAATTCAAAACAATATCCAGAACGAGCGATAGAATGCAGTTTTGCGGGTGACGCTAAAAAAAATATTACTCGACCTTACATGTACCTGCTCGACTCAATGCAAAAATATCAAGATGTTGGAGATGGATCTCAGATATCAGTAGAGGAATTTCGTACACTTTATCCGATATTTTATTTTGATGTTAGTAAGCATAGCGAGCGAGCTGTAGACAGCACAGCTGATACTGAAATTACTTGGACACTAGGAGCAGCTCCAGCTCCAGCAGCGCAGTTAAACGTATATGCGTTAGTAATAAGCGATAGATTTCTTACAATTGACTCTGTCGGAGGTAAAATGTCAGTCCAAGTTTAATCTGTAATCGTTATATAAGATGACAAAATATATTGTAAAAGAAATATATTTGACCGATGGTCAAGTTAAAAAATTAGCAACTGCTGTTGCAAAGAAAAGACAGGTATCATCAAAGATCAACCCAAGAGACGGAGTCTCTCACGCCCAAGCAGGTGCTTGGGGTACTTTAACAAAATTAATGTTAACCAAAAAACAAGTAAATAAATACGATCGCAAAAAACCTTTTGTTTTAAATTTAAGCGCTGCACAAACAACCGCAATGGCAAAACATGGCGGCTTCTTCGGTCCGGCATTATCTGTAATGGCCAGAACGTTAATACCTAAAATTTTGCCAGAGTTAGGTACATTAGGATTAGCAGCAGCGTCTGGGGCAGTATCTGGCGCAACGAAAAAGGCAGTTGGAGGTAGTGGTATAAAAAAAATTTTCGTATGAATATCGATGGTAACAATTTTATGTGATGGATAAATATAATGCCTAAAAGAAAAACAACGACGAAAAGAAAGACACCGACGAAAAGAAAGACAACGACGAAAAAAAAAGACACGACAGCGAAAAGGAGGATTTATTCCAATAGCCCCGTTACTAGCGGGATTGGCAGGAAGTCTATTGCCAAATCTGTTAGGAGTAGGACGAGGACTAATGTTGCCAGGAACAAGGAGATAAAATCTGCGTTAAGTAATTATGACATACTTGATAAACTAAAAAAAGCAAAAAATTTCAGTGGAGTTTATTCTAAAGATGAACTTATGGCAATTCCACCACAAGCGACACCGTCGCTGGGTTCGTGTGTTATAAATATACAAGATTTTAATGACCGATCTGGCACACATTGGGTAGCTGTTTATGATAATAATTATTTTGACTCGTTCGGAATTCCACCAAGTGACGCAGTAAAAAAGTATATGAGCAGAATGCAAGATACGAAAATAATAAATTATTCGTCTAATCAAATTCAACCAGTTGGAACTTCCGCTTGCGGATATTATTGCGTAATGTTCATTAAACAGATGACCAAAAATCCAGATTTTTTAAAGTTTATTTTGCAATTTGACAAACAACCTTCTTACGCTAATGATGATATTGCATTAAATTTTATCTAAATTACAAATATAACAATGTCAACATATTGTCTTAAGTGTAAAACTAAAACAGAAAATAAAGACGAAAAAACAGAAAAAAACAAAAAATGATAGAATAATGCTGAAAAGTATTTGTGCAATCTGTGGAAGAAAAAAAAGTATGTTTTTACCAAAAACAAGCGGAGCGGGTTACCCTCCTGATGTTGTAAGGGAGATTATTTTAGTAGACGACTGAAACAATATTATCTGAAAAAATCAATAATTGTGTTTTCCAACCAATTTTACCTGTGTTTTGGGAAAAATGGTTTAACAAAATCAGTAATATTTCTTATTTTTTGAGGGTTAAACCCCCAGCATTTTTCAATATAAAATTTATCATTTTTTTATATTTTTCCTTTTTTTGTCTGATTTTTCTTATTTTTTCGTTGATATGTTGTTGCTTTTTGCTTGATTTTGCTCGTTTTTATATGGAAAATATAAAAAAAATGATAAATTTTATATTGAAAAATGCTGGGGGTTTGACATGAAACGATCAAGAAATTTGAACAAAATACACCCATTTTGATGGGGTGTTTGTACGATTTTATTAAGAAATGCACAAAAAATTCTGATTTTGATGGGGTATTTACACGATAAAATCAAGAAACTTAAATAATTTTGCCAAATTTCAGTTTATATAATATAATATAAATTTTAATATATTTTTTATAAAACAATAAATTCGATAAATTCGATTGAATTTCATAAATACGCTGGGGGTTTGACCCGTAAAAAACGAGAAATTTGACCAAAAAATCGCTAAAAAACAGGTAAAATAGTCGGAAAAACGTCAGAATTTGACAAAAATTTAATTTTTTCAGATTTATAGTAAAATTATTTTCTGAAAAATTTGTCAGTTATAAAATAAATATTGACATGCGGCTGTGATTGCGATAGAGATTTATGTCTCGAGCAAAATAAAATTGTTACATATTGTCAGAAATGCAAAAACAGAGAAATAATAGGAACAGGTATAGATATACATAACTTTATTGGAAAATTGCCGAAACCAAAAGGCGGTTGGACATTGCCAGGCCATAAATACACTGGACCTTATAATGCTCTTGATAAACAACTTGACGAAAACGATAATCCGCTGCCTGGACAAGAACCTTACAATCAAGTTGACGCAATAGCGATGCGCCATGATATCTGCTACAGAGATATTGATCTTCCAGAAAGCGAACAAAATAAACACAGCTGCGATAAAGTAATGTTAAACGAACTTCGTGATATGAAACCTGTAAATATGCGAGAACGTACTGACCGAAAACTGGTCCAGGGTTTTATTGGAGCAAAATATAAACTTGGACTCGGAGAGTCTGGTCTCGTTAAAAAAGAATTATATGATGATCTTGCAACTGAGCTACACAGACGTAAAAAAAAAAAGTTTCCGCGACGTAAAGTTGTCGCAAATGCCGTTGATGATATCTGGGCGATAGACTTTGTTGATATGTCAAATCTAGCTCAATATAACGTTGGCGCCGATGGCGCTCCAAAGAGATATCTTTTTAATGTTGTAGATGTTTTTAACAAATACGCGTTTAGTATACCCATTTCGGATAAAACAGGAACATCGATGACTGATGCGCTAAAACAAATTATTGTTAACACAGAAAGAAAACCAAATAGAATCTGGACTGATCATGGAGCGGAGATTTTTAATAAAAAATTCGAACAGTTTTTGGAACAAAATAACATTAAAAAATATGTTACAGGAAACGAAGGTAAAAGCATTGTCGTAGAAAGATTTAATCGCACGCTCAACGAAAAAATTCATAAGTATTTGACAGCTAAAAATACGAATAAATATATTGACAATTTACAAAACATTGTTGACGAGTATAATAACACGAAGCACCGAATGATTAAAATGTCACCAAACGACGCGATTGCAAATCCAATATTAGCAAACGAAAACATGTACCGACGATATAAATTTAAAGTTGGCGATAAAGTTAGAATTTCTTTGACGAAAAAAACATTTGAAAAAGGTTATACTCATAACTGGAGCGAAGAAGTATTTGTTGTTGATAAAGTACTTTTAACAATACCAGTTAGATACGCGTTAAAAGATTTATTAGGTGAGCCTATAACCGGCAGTTTTTATGAGCAAGAACTTCAGAAAACAGAACAAGATGTATTTGTTATTGAAAAAGTTATTAAAAAGCGCGGCAACAAAAGTTTAGTCAAATGGCGTGGGTATAGCGATAAATTTAATAGCTGGGTACCAACTAAGTCGATATCATCGACTGAATAATATTATTATAAATTTCCTCATATTTTATTAGTACTGACTTACATTTTACCGGTTTGCATAAAGAAATTAAATGTAATTTTCTCGCATCGTCCATTGGCATTAAATTAAATATTTTAACAAAAATAAAATCGTATTTTATATTTCTTTGTTGACGGGGTATTTTTATGTTTAAAAAAGGTTTTATAAGTTGCCAAAATATTTGATGCTCGGCAACAGTAAAATTAAATTTTAATATTTTTTTTAGCAATATGGTACTTAACATCATATCGCCCAGTTGTTGGTCTGCTTAGATATTTTTTACTAACGACAACATCATCTTCGTCATCGTCGTGGTTGTACAAAATATCTTTTTCAGTATAACCAGCAAATCTGTCATTGGTAATATTTTCTACATTTGAAACTGAAACAAAATCTTCCGAATATAGCTCAGCCAGTCTCTCAATTAAGTTCATTATTATAATAATCTTTTGTCTAATTAATAAATAATAAGATGTTCGGAGAAATAAAATATCATCAAAGAGTTAATATACTAAATCACAAAGAACTAGGTGAAGCAATTCGAGCTTGTTTATTTGGATATAATTTTTATTTTGTTGATGTTATGATAACATTAGGTGATTCGGACAAATTTTTATTAACAGCAGCGGACAAAATAAAACTTGATACGAACAAAATGATGACATTACGATTTAATCGCGACGATGTAATGGAATTTAGTCATAATTGTCTTTCTTTGAATGATATAGAAAATATTATTAATTATCGTATCTAAAACTAAATCTATCAAATGTCAACATTGACGTTGCTGATTTTGTTACATTATCAGCTACAAATTTTACTGCACGTTTATTAATTTTATGATATTTTGCCGCAGATGCCATTGATCTAAATTTCATTTCTTCATCAGTTTCGAGATTTATTGAAATAATTGATTTTGGATTTCTAAAATTATTACCACCAGCATCTCCTCTTCTACTATTTTCTTGTTGTGTAACCACATCTAAATTTTCTAAACGATTATTTGTCTTAATTTTATTTATATGGTCGATAACTAAACTATTAGGTATTAGTCCGTTGAACGTTTCAAACACAAAACGGTGTGACATATAACCAACTTGGTTAGTTTTTATACCACGTACCATCACGTGTAAATGTCCATTTTTAACCAAACTTCCAACAACCTTTTTTGTTTTTATACGTCTAATAATTCCTTGGTCATTTGCCTCGTATAAATCAAACACTGGGTGAGGTTGAAATTCATTTTCTAATCCTAAATTTTCAATATTATCATCAGCAACTGCGCCATTTGCTCTATATACTCGTTGTCCTTCTAGAATATCGCCGCAAAACAAAGTATAAATAAAATCTTTTCTAAACATTTTAATTCTTTCTGTATCATCACCTTTTACTGAAATTAGCATACCAGCTGGTGTTGATATGCCGATAGATTTTTTAGATGCTATGTTGATAACAGAACCAAGTGCATTTGCAGCATATAGGTTGTACATCGGATGTACATGATAAGTTTCTTGCTCTTCCGCCGTCAGTGGTATATATCTCAAAATTTCTGTCATTATAATATAAGGTTTTTCATATCTCTAATTAAAAATCTTAAAAAATTCAATTAAATATAAAATATTATTATATATATGATGTTAAAATTGCGAGATATTGCTAAAAAGAACATTATCAAATCAGAAAAAATTGCTTCAGCATTTTCTGGTTACGATAATAGCTACAAACTTGATGATCAAAAAATTTTAGCAAATTTTAGCTCCACAAGTTTATTTCATCTTTTACAGCCTGTTATTTCTCGAGAACTTGCTGATCATAAAAGTATCAAACTTATAGTCCAATATCATACGATTTTATCAAGGTTACACGCGGTTGAAGATATACTAGATGTAATTTTTGAAACAAAAAGTTTTGACAGCGAAATTTCGGAACCATATTTAACAGCAAAATCTAGAAAAATATTAACTGGAACTAGCATTGCCATGGTCGCCGATGAAATACATCAAGAAATAAACAAAAAATTAGAAGAATTTACTTCATCAGGATCAGGTTGGAAATTTGAAATGATAAAAGAAGTTTTATTTCACACAGCAAAATATAACGTACTTCATGGCAGCGGCGCTGGCTATGTCGATCTCCCTCAAAAAATTAAAAACAAAAAATGCTGTATAAATGTCAAAAACGATGATGACAAATGTTTTCAATGGTCTATTCTTTCCGCGATGTTTCCAAAGAAAAAAAAATGCTGATCGCGTTAACAAATATTTTCCGCATAAAGACGAACTGAATTTTTTAGGAATAACTTTTCCAGTAGCAGAAAATCATATACCAAAGTTTGAAAAGCAAAACAATATCTCGGTAAACGTTTTCGGACTAGATGAGAAAGAAAAAGTTTACCCGAGATATATCTCAGAAAATGCTACGCAAAATACAATAAATTTATTATTTTATCGAGGATATTATTGCTGGATAAAAAACTTTAACGGATTTGTTGGCAAACAGTACAGTAAAAATAAAAATAAAAAATATTTCTGCTATAGATGTTTGCACGGTTTATCTAGCAATGGAAGACTGCAGGAGCATCTCAAATACTGTGTCAATGTTCAAAGAATAAGTATACCAGGCGAAAAAGAAAAAAAATATTAAAATTTAAAAATTATAATCATAAACTAAATGTTCCTTTTGTTATTTACGCTGATTTCGAGTGTCTACTCGTTCCCGTGGTTGGAGCAGAAAATAATCCGAATAAATCCAGTATTAGAAAAATACAACAACATATTCCTTGCGGAGTAGCTTATAAAGTAGTTTGTTGAGCTAACGATAAATTTTCAACTCCGATAAAGTTATATAGAGGTGAAAATCCTGCCGTATGGCTATTAAAAAATTTAATAGATGAAGTTAATACAATTTCTAACAGATTACTTAAAACAGCTCCGATGAGAATAACATCTAAACAACAACTCGATTTTGATAAAGCAGTCGATTGTCATATTTGCGAAAAATTGTTAGTGGATTCTAACGGAGCACGTCATAAGGTGCGAGATCATTGTCATTTGACCGGCCAATATCGTGGAGCAGCTCATAATAGTTGTAATTTAAAATTTCATGCTCCAGATTTTATTCCCGTAGTTTTACATAACTTTCGTGGTTATGATAGTCATATCATAGTTGAAGCAATTGGTAATGAGGAAATTAAATCTAAACTAAAATTAGATAACGTAATAAAATGTATTCCAAATAATTTTGAAAGGTATATGTCGGTGACGCTCGGTAAATTACGTTTTATTGACAGTCTGCAATTTATGGCAGCATCATTAGATGAGCTTGTCAACAGCGCTAGAAGCGCCGGCAGCGATTTCGCTAACCTAAAAAGTTGCTTCGGTGAAAACTATATCGATCTGACAAAAAAAGGTATATTTCCGTGCGAGTATCTCGACGATTGGAGCAGATCTGATGAAACTTCTCTACCTAGCAAAGATAAATTTTACTCGCAACTTAAAAAAGAAAATATCACAGATGACGAATATAAATACGCGCAAGATATTTGGAATAAATTTAGTTGTAAAACATTTGGTGATTATCATGATCTATATTTGAAAACAGATGTTTTATTGCTAGCAGATGTTTTTGAGAGTTTTCGTCGGGTAAGCTATAGCAATTACGGATTAGACCCCTGTTGGTATTATTCTGCTCCAGGATTATCTTGGGACGCTCTACTAAAAACGAGCAAAATAGAACTAGATCTTTTAACAGATGTTGATATGTTTAACTTTATTGAAAAAGGTATCAGAGGTGGAATTAGCGTTATAACAAAGAAATATGCAGCTGCTAATAACAAATATTTAAAAAATTACGGTAAAAATCTCCCGTCGAGTTACATTATTTATCTAGATTGTGTTAATTTGTATGGCTGGGCCATGTCAGAGCCAATGCCACATAGTGGGTTTCATTGGATAACGCCAAATCAATTTCTTAGAGAAACTGAAAAAGATTTACCTAGAAAAATTAATATCGATTTTTCAGATATCTCATATTTTGTTGAAGTTGATCTAGATTATCCTAGTTGGCTACACGATCTACATAATGATTATCCTTTTTGCGCAGAGTCGATGATGAGAGATTACAGTTTATTATCGCCTGAACAACGAGCAACGACGACATCAAAAAATTTGATTGTTAATAAATTAGTTCCAAATTTGTTAGATAAAAGAAATTATGTTATGTACTACAAAAATTTAAAACAAGCAATAGATGCTGGACTATTTCTGAGAAAGGTCCATCGCGTGCTAAAGTTTAATCAGTCGAAGTGGATGGCAAATTATATTGACTTAAATACGAAACGTCGTGCTGTGGCTAAAACCGAATTTGAGAAAAACTTTTTCAAGCTGATGAACAACTCGGTGTTCGGTTAGACAATGGAGAACATTCGAAAGAGGGTCTCTATAGAAATTGTCAATAATATTAGTCGCAGAAATAAATTAGTTAATGATGATGGTTTTGTTAGTATGAAAATATTTAATGAAAATCTTGTTGCAATACAGCGACGAAAGACAAATTTAAAGTTAAATAAACCTATTTATGTTGGTGCAGCTGTACTTGATATATCAAAGTGGTTGATGTACGATTTTCACTATAATTTTACTAAAAAGCAGTGGCCAGATTCGGAGTTGCTATTTACTGACACAGATTCGCTAGTTTATAATATAAAATGTGAAGATGTCTATGAGGATATTTACAATAATAAAAATCTGTTCGATTTATCAGATTATCCAGCATATAGTGGATTTCAAGATAATTCGAACAAAAAGGTTATTGGTAAAATGAAAGATGAATTTATGTTTCTGCCGGTGAGAGAGTTTGTTGGATTAGGAAGCAAAATGTATGCTGTCATATTAGATGAAAATAAACTTACAAAGAAAGCTAAAGGTATTCCTCGAGGATATGTGAAAAAGATGATGAATTTTGACGATTTTAAAGCAGCGCTAAACAATAGCATCAGTTTATCAAAACTAATGTCATAAGAACAAACCATCATAAACTTGAAACTGATACGATCATAAAACGTGGACTAAGTAATTTTGATGATAAAAGATATTGCAATGACGGAATTAACACGCTAGCGCTTGGACATTATATAATTAATTTTATCTAAACATTAGAAATAATGTTTGAAAATTTAACATTAGAAGATGGAGTTAATAGCAAAATAAAAAAATAATGGTAAATAACCAACAATTATCATTTGAATTTAATGATGAAATTTCAGGTATTTGTTTTAGTAAATTTGACAGAATCAAACTCTCCCTTATCAAATCAGATGACAGCAAATACTTTAGTTATCTCGAAAGTTTACGAGACGAGCTTGCATTGAAATATAACAATTTTCATAATCCAATCAGTCGATGCCAGTATACAAAAATCAACATAGACCTAGATAGGTCGAAGGTTTACATAAAAGGTAGTAAGTATCTTCTCGGTAAGATAGCGATGAAAGAATTATTTGAATGTCATCGTAAAGTATCTGGTAGAATTAAATTGTATCTATATAATCATGATAGCACGCTTTACCTTATATCAAACGTCGAAACATTATTTGTTGGCCAAGAATTGTAACTCTGTATACCATATCTTATTTTAAAAAGGGAGATAATACTGTTCCAATCAAATATCGCATTATATATCGTTTCGTATTTTTTTGTTAATGAAATATAACAGATGTGTAAATCTCATAGTATTTTAAGACTTATAAATCCTGGTATCATTTCTGTATTTGTTAAAATGACTAGCAAATTCGTCCTACGTACATAACATAGATTACTGTAGATTCTCCCTTAAGTCTCATGCGTAATACAAAGCATATTGATTATTTTTCTGCAGTAATGCGCGTCATTCAGGCGGTATACTTGGCGACGGCCGATCTTCTGTTAAAGATAATTGCGTTGTTCGTAATTCAGGCAAGAATTAGGATTTAGCTTTTCTGTACACATAAAATCAAAAATTATGTTTTTTCTCTATTTACAATAATGTTTTCAGAATTAGAGCTTTTAATTTATCTTTGATTTATATAACATCTATGTATTTCATTCAGTCCACTCGTTAGTATTAATAAAAAACGGCGATCTTATATAGTTTCAGCCTAGCATTAGAATATTCGTTTTTCTGTACAACATAAAATCATGTTTTTTCTCTATTTGCAATAATGTTTTCAGAATTAAATAATATAATGTAAAATTGCGTGTTTTTAAAATCAGAAAATGAATGCTGTTTGGTAACTATATGATAACATTTTTAACATATATACACATGAAGTCCGGTGGCCGATTGCTAACGCATTGGACTCTCATGCTCGAGGTCCGTGGTTCGAATCTTGTGACTGGCAGATTGCCGGCGAAGGCGATGTTATGCCAAAATTTATTATTTATTGGGCGTCAGCCAGCCCTTCTACGTTTCAATAGAAAATTTGTACACTCCTCCCACCATGTCGCTTGGTGGGTGCAATTTTGCACTCCCTGGGTGATTATGATGGGAGGGGTGTGCAAAAATTTCTATTGAAACGTAGAGAAGGCCCGTAGTATTGTCCTTAAGATAAGTTTATATGTAACTGTGCCGTCCTAGAGTTAAAGTTCTTAGAATTAAGTCTATATGTAACTGTGCCGTCCCTATAAATATATGTTAATACGTTACTGTAAGTACATTACTGTAAATATGCTTGATTTAAGGACTACATAAAATCGTAATGCCTAGACAGCCCTCTGAATTTCTAGTATTTCGTTTCTATTAGGAATTTGCTGGGGGGGGTGTTTATGCGTCCGTAAGATAAATTTATGTATAACCTCTGATCCTGCTAGGATGTTCTTTGACAACCTAGGGGGTCACATGGGGTTAAAATGTGCTGTAAATACGCTTGCTGTAAATACGCAACTGTAATTAAGATTCTGTGTTCTGTCCTTAATTAAGATATAATCATAATCATATGTATATAATCATAATCATAATCATGTTTATATAATCATCTTGAAACAGTCCTCAAAGGGGACTATTATTTTTATTTTAAACAAATATTTACAGCTTTAGTAATATCATTATCAAATAAAATATCAATCATATTGTCAATAAATGTCATCACATCATCTGCCCAACCCGCTATTCTCACATCATTTTCAGTCGCGAATAACCAAATCGACCCATATTTTGGTGATATATGATATCCAACTTTTTAATACAATCGCTTATTATTTTAGTTTTTATACCAGTATAACTCGAGGCTGATTTGATTGAATTAAATCTCTTACAAAATTTATTTGTCAGATTAAATCCAACATGTCGGATTGACGTTGATGGATATCCCCTATTATATAATATTTCATTTGTTTAATTAATTTTGTCTAAAACTATAAAAATAATAAGTATAGTAGTATCGATAATTGAGTTGTTCCTATCTCAGAGACCCCCTACCCCGACAAAACAAATTTTTTCAGAAATATGTTAGAAAAGTCTTATCATATGAAAGTTATCATTTTAAGCTAAAAACGGCTGCTGACAAAAATGTTAACGTATAACGTTTTTTTTGGGGGGGGTAGGGGAATCTCTGAGATAGGAACCTCAAATTATCAATACTACTTATGACATTATAATTTCAACAACCGCCGTGTAATTCATAAGATACAATCTAAAAACTCGACATTGGACAATCGAATTTTCAACCAGCGCTGTGTAATTCAACAGATGAAATCTAAATACTCAACGTTTAAAATGGAACTTTGAACATAAACTCTTTGAACCAATACATAAATTAAGAATTCTCGACGTATGACAGTGAAGATCAAATAAGATCCTAGCGATGCTTTGACTGGTTATCATCCTCAGTAAAGTCAGTAAAAGAATAAATCGTGCAAATCTCTTGCGTCACAAATGGTATTCTAAATTACGTCACTACCTTGAAAACACTCTTGAATGACAGCATGTACGATATCAACGATAAGCTTACTGAACTGAGCATGCGTATTGCACGTAATATCAAAGTCTTTCTGAACTGATTTTGATATCGTTCATTCTTCAGTTACAGAAATCAAATCAAATAGTGAGAAGAAATAAAAAAAAAAACAACAACAAACTGTAAAAATTTTCAACAAGACAATGTCAATAGCAGACAAACTTAGAAAGGTCGAAACAATCACTCCAGCACACTCTCATCGCGGGCGCCCCGAGTGGCCGAGTGGTCTAAAGCGCTCACCGTTACGGATCGCTAACATCTCACCTCAGTCTGCGTGGATTCGAGTCTCGGGTTCGACCAATGTGGGCATGTGAGATAGCTTGCCAGTAGCTTCTCGTGGGTCGGTTGTTCTTTCCGGGGTTTACCCGGCTTCTTCCTCCACAATTTATACTGGCCGTCATGTATAGCCTATCTTGTGCTGAAAAATGGCGTTAAACCCCACAACAACAACAACAATAACAACAACAACACTCATCGCTTCAAATACCGTCCACCACTAATGTGTCATCTCTTAACAACGAAGTTGCGTGTGACTTTGGACTTGATCACCACCAACAAGATGAGCTTCACAAACAAACTTCCAACCTCAAAGCACAAAACTCTTATTATCGGTAGCTCTATTCTTAAACCTATCAAGCTGTCTGGCTTGCAATATCTTGTATATGTACGCACTCTCCATGAAGCCACTATACTTTCGTTAAAACAAGAACTTGAATAAATTTATCTAACTGTGGCACAACAATTAATCAGTTTGGAGGGAATGATGCGGATCAACGTATGGATCTAAGTACATTCTCCTCTCAATATAAGGCACTAGTTAGGTCGATTTCAGCAAGTTACCATGTGATAATTTCTGGTCTTATTCCAAGAGTGGGTGTTGATATTGGTACCTATGATAGGGTTCTACGAGATCTCTGCTCTTCTTCCAAGAAGGAGTGTCGATATTCGTCCCTTTGATAGGGTACTACGAAACCTCTGTTCAGAATTAGATGTAAAATATATTCATAATTACATTTCATTCATACTTGGAACAGCTAAAATGCTATCGATTCGTTTTCAGAGAGAGAGAGAGAGAGAGAGAGAGCCAGTAATCGCCACACACGGAAACCATCAAGCAGCTACCATACCAGCCAGTAATCGCCACACACAGAAATTATTAAGTAACTACCATAAAAGCCTGTAGTCACCACACACGAAAATCATCAAGCAACCACCATAGCAGCCAGTAATCGCTACACATGGAAGGTATCAAGCCACTACCATAACAACCAGTAATCGCCACACACTGAAGCTATCAAGCAACTACCATAAAAGCCAGTAATCGTCACACACAGAAACCATCAAGCAACCACCATAACAACAAGTAATCGACACACACAGAAACCATCAAGCAACCACCATAACAGCTAGTAATCGCCACACACGGAAATCATCAAGCAACTACCATAAAAACCTGTAGTCGCCACACACGGAAACCATCAAGCAACCGCCATAGCAGCCAGTAATCCTCACACACAGAAGCCATCAAGCAGCTACCATACAACCAGTGACCGCCACACACGGAAACCATCAAGCAACTATCACAACAAGTAATCTCCTCACACGGAAACCACCAAGCAACTACCATGGCAACAAGTAATTGCCACACACTGAACGATCACAACAAAATACTTGTTATAGGCAAATAAACCGTTTGCGTATCACATACAATGAACCCTCAAGATAAAATCATTACAGACAAGCACATTCATGACTAAATATTTGACACATTGCTATTCCTACAGCCATGACTCATTAGTTTCATGGTATCGGAGCTTTGTCATACACAATAAACGCTCAATACAAAGTCATTACAGTTATGAACAAAACATGACTAGATATCGGGCACATTGCAACTCCTAATGTAGTACCGTATCTGTCTGTTAACGTATCAACTTTGTCACCGCTCGACCTTGATTACAAAACCGCCAGGTACCTTACTGTTACAAAACCGCCAGGTACCTTACTGTTACAAAACCGTCAGGTACCTTACTGTTACAAAACCGCCAGGTACCTTACTGTTACAAAACCGTCAGGTACCTTACTAGCACAAAACCGTCAGGTACCTTACTAGCACAAAACCGTCAGGTACCTTCTCAGATTCTTATTACAAGAGGTACAGTGATTATGCATACATGTCCCGTTAGGAACTATTTAGGTGTAACCGGATATTTAATCTGCAGAATCAGGTTTATATTTTAGCCAGTATTTGTAATAAATGTAACCTTATAAACTGCAATTGTCAGGAAGGGAACACATTTTTAAACATCCCCACTTTACTATCACTGACCACCAAATCACTTTCTTAACTCAACCATAAGACAGGTTAATGGACACTATCTATTCCAAGATATTCTTGACCAGGAAACTTCTTAATCAGACTTTAGTTTTAAAATACCTTTTAAAGAAAATGATTTACACACAGCAAATTTTATCATTCTTCACGAAAACTCACAACTAGATGAACTCAGGCATACTGTATTCAATAACCCATAACTAGATGAACTCAGGCATACTGTATTCATTAACCCATAACTAGATAAACTCATGCATAATTTATTCAATAATCCACAACTAGATAAACTCAGGCATACTGTATCCAATAACCCACAACTAGATAAACTCAGGCATACTGTATCCAATAACCCACAACTGGATGAACTCATTCATACTGTATCTAGATGGCCTCCATTTGGAACGGTCTTATGTATATATATATATATATATATATATATATATATATATATATATATATATATATATATATATATATATATATATATATATATATATATACAGTAGATTTTATCATTCTTCACGAAAACTCACAACTAGATGAACTCAGGCATACTGTATTCAATAACACATGACTAGATAAACGGTGATAAAGCTTTTGGTTAAGTAGATCAAGCAACATTGTTGAAAAACTCAAGGCATTCAAAATATTTGATAATTCGCTTGCTTGGTTTTATTCTTACCATATAGGAAAGCAACAGCATGTTTCTGTGGCAAATGCTACATTTTTACAAAACGTCCAAAGCGGCGTACCTCAAGGCTCTATTCTTGTCCGTTTGCTCTTTCTTCTTCTCATTAATTACGATTTACCTCTTTGTATGAATGCCACGAAACCTAGCATGATATGATATATACGATCCCTTCTCTTTAACAAAATGTACAACAGGACGTTGATGCTGTTAAACTGTAGTGCGAAACCAACAGAATGCAATTAAACGCAGAAGAAAAAAAAACTATCTGTATGACAGCTAGATCAAGGTAAAGAAAAAGAAATTAGACGATATCAATATATTTTGTTCAGGTAACAAAATTAAATAATATCGAAATCAAAAATCTTTTAGGTGTGATTACTGACAGGCATTTATCTTGGGAAAATCAAACAAAGCACGTGTGTCTTGCAGTATCCTCCAGGAAAGCCTTATTGAACAGACTGTCTTCGAATGTGCCAGAATCTACGACAAAATATTTTATAATGGGTATTTTTCCTTTGCTTGATCATGGTTGAACCATATGGGTATGTGCAATGCTACTAATCTTAATCAGATAATTAAACTCCAAAAACGAGCCGCTATAATTATTGCAAGGAAGAATATCCATCCCCTATTAAATTGTTAGTTTGAATTTAATTCTTACCTTTTGCTTAAAGTACTTAAAAGCTATCCTGGCCTATAAATCGTTCCATAACGTGTCTTTACAACATATTGTTACGTATATGTAATTAAATTGCTTGTGTGTTAGTTTTAAAATTCTTTTTTTTATTTTATTTTTATTTCATTACATTTTATTGTAATGACAATTTTCATTGGATTTGAATCTCTTTTCCGAAAATTGGCTTGACCCGATTAGACTATAAGTTACTTCAGCACTATTTTTAGTTCATAGATTTTGTAAACATCGAGTGAAGACGACTGGCTATTGCCAAGGTCATTTCGGCCCGTGTGTTAGCTGAATTGTAACAGCCTTTCTTTTTTTATTTTCAGTGTGAGAATTTGATTCTTAGATAGGGCTATTCTTGCATACGTGATAAATGGAATTTTTTTTTTTATTGCTCTGTTCAATGTTAAGAGATCACGTGACCCATCACGCGGGATTGAAATGACCTTTGGTTGGGTTTAATACTGATATCTCAGTAAAATTTCGGCAGTCGTATTCTTACACCTTGAGGGAACAAGGTGTTTCTATTGTTGTTGCCAAATTGTTTTGAAGTTCATCTATTTTTTGGAATTTAATAATTTATTCTCTAGAAAACTAAACAAGTGTACTTTTTTATAAAAGTTCTGGGAGAAAGAAAATCAGTGGAAATTTATTCTGGAGTTTAACGGAAACATTATAAACAGTGATTCAACGAGGATCTGTTACCATCAGTAGAGACATCATCTGACGTCATCGCCTCCATATTGGAATTTCATCGAAATTCGAACCCGGATTTAATTAGAACTGTTTAGTGATAGGACTTATATTTTTCAATCTTAGGGTTAAATTTTGGATTATATTCACAAATCGTAAGTCCTATTTTCTATTTTTTTACATTGTTTTCTATGGAAATAAATTATTTTTTTTTAAATTTACAAAGCTTGTTGGCTTCACTCTTTTCTTTTGTTACATTTGTACAAGCCTACACGTAACAATATCAATAATCCCCTGACTCCAGCTCCCAATATCCATTAACACAATCTGCGGTCCATTTAGTATTCGAATCTTCATTTGCCTAAATTGAAAATGAATCTGTACAAACATCTTTTACTTTCCGCAGCAGTGTTATAGAATATCATTCTCAATGATATTAAACAAACACAAACACTACATTCTTTTAAGACCGCTCATTACAAATTCTTATTTTTGATTATATCAGATAAATTGAGACACCTAAGTTGGATACAACACCACCTTCCTATCCCTTAAATCTGCCTGTATATCTTACGTATGTTTGAATCTGATATACGTATGTGTGTACGAATACTTTATAATTATACGTGTGTCAAATGTATATTTATATTTTAGGCATGCGTTGCATTATCCTCATAAAATAATTATAATAATAATAATAATAATTATTATTATTATTATTATTGTTATTATTATTATTATTATTATTATTATTGTTGTTGTTGTTGTTGTTGTTGTTGTCAGCAACAACAAAAAGAAACTCACCTTAAATGTTTGTCGACGTAATGAAACTACTTCAAGCAAATGACTAAAGCATGGCTGCGATCTATGCGCAAACACCATATTGTTCACCTTGGTCTCAGGGAAAGGCTAGATCTATTACAAATGTAGTGACCTAGATGCATAATAAGACATCCGCTGAATGTACGAAATGAAACATAGTAATCGGTCGTGTTATAATTGAAAGGTTTGTCACCTCGCGGAAGGACCCGATATATTGTGATTTTCTTAAATATCTTACTTTGTCCACTATCTTTGCTCGTGCTAGGTACCGGAACATGCGATCTGGTCGGCGTGGCTTGACTGTTTCCCATGCCAGCAGACTTTCTTTAAGAGATCTAAATGACTATGCCTGAATGAAAAGTTTGTAAAATTAGTCAATAGATAGAAGAATTAATCAGTCAGTTAGTCACTGACTGACTGACAGAGTATTTGATGGACTGACAGACTTACACAGATGTTCTCTTTCCAGAAGGTGGAATGCACTTTTTTAAAAACAAACGATGTACCTACCAGGGAGATACTGAATACGTCTCTCTGTGTATCGTGAATTTATTAAACCCGTGCATAAAAGCTTAAATGCTAAGCAAGGTTGTCAAAATGTCTATTTGTTAAAGAAGCTACGAAGATACAAATTTAAGTAGAATAAAGATGGAACCTTGTAAAGTAGTTGGCAACACTTGTTCTAAACTAACTTGGTCGCAAACAATCGCCTATCACACACATACACACACACGCGCGCACACACACACACACACACACACACACACACACACACACACACACACACACGTGTGTGTGTGTAATTTGTCTTAAACGTATTTGGATAGAGTTACTTTAATTTTATATAGGAAGCATTTCTTCAGTTTCTAAACCCCGAGTAGTATGGAAAATTAGGTCTGTGAGCACAGTTCCATACCTAATTATATGTTTCCTTATATACAGCTGTTTTTACAGCGTCTTAAGGCCTGCATGAAAGACTGGGGTATAGCAGCGACCTAGAGAAAAAAAAAAATCGACGATTCGCTGTAAATTTCCATCTCCAGCTGAAAATAATTTCTACGATCATCCTAAATTATAAAACAAACCTGTATCTAATGAAAACATAATCGAGTATAAAATATTACTCATAGCCCCACTTTTGCATACTACTATATTACGAACACTGGTTTTTATAATGACCTAACGCAAACGTATTTATACCATCGACGGTATATCGTTTATCATCAAAATTAGTTAAACCACGTTTGATAACTTTATCAGTCTTTATTACATGTCGATATGATCTAAAACCAAACATTGTAGTTTCATGTAGCTTATTTTTAAACAACACATCTTTATAATCATCATGCTTAATATTTTTATCTATTACACATTTCTTTATTCCTTTAAATTTTTTTACGTCCTTGTTACGTTCTTTTAATGAATACATCTTAGATCAAAGTCCAACAAATTCTATTACTGGTCTGAAGCAGAATTCATCCTTCATTAATTCAATTACTTTCTTGTTTCTAGGATCATGAAACGGATCAACTTTAACATCTGATAGATCAAATCCATCACGGTGTTCATAAATGTCTTTATATGCGTCGTCGGTAAATACTTCATAAACAAGTGAATCAGTATCAGTGAATAATAAATTACTGTGCGGCCAGACTTTTTTTTAGCAAAATTATAATGAAAATTATACATCAACCATTTCGATGTTTCTAACACTGATGCACCAACAAAAACAAGTTTATTGAGAGTAAGATTTGTTTTATATTTATGCACCAAATAAGATTTTCACTGATAAAAGTACTTTTAGCAAACCTTTCAGAATTAATTAGTTTATTAAATGGTTTTTGACTGTTAACTAATTCTATATCAACCCTATTACGGATATTTTCCATGGTCTTTCTGAAGACTGAATTATCCATTAGTTTAAAGAAATCTTTTTCAAAATCATTTGCTGCTATTGTTCTTGAATTACTGTTAAACTTTATGTACGGTGCCATCCAACGCGATTGTTTGACTAACAGTATTCGATAAATCTTTTTTAAACCTAAGCCAGCATCAAGTGCTTGCTTGAGATTTCTCCAATGACAGATATAACCATACTTGTTGAACAAATTTGGAACTAATTTTTTTACAGAACATGGATTACCAATACGATTAGATAATTGTTCTTCTGACAATAACGAATCATATATTATCATCTTTTCAGGTAGAAATGGATAATCATTATGCAAATCGTGTAGATGCTGTGGATAATCAACATCAACCTCAAGAAAATAGCTGTGATCAGAATCAGATAAATCTTTAGTTAGATTATCTGTGTCTGCGATAAATTCTTTTTCAGAAACCCAACGAACACACGCAACTGGCATTGCTTGCGACATAGCCCAACTATACAACGAGTTTTTATCCAGGTAGATTATATACGATGAAGGTTTAGCAGGATCATATAAATCACCTAAATACTTGTTGTTAGCTAATGCGTATTGTTTTGTTATAACACTTATTCCACCACGAATAGATTTTTCAATGAAATGATACATATCAATGTTATCTTCAGTGATTAGTTCAATCTTAGCTCCTGTAAACTTAAATAACGCATCCCATGACAAACCTGGTGAAGAATAATACCAACATAGATCTAGTTTATATTTATCAATGCTAGTCAGACGGAAACTTGCAAAAATGTCATCAAGCAACAGCGTGTCTTGAATCAGATAGAAATCTAAATAATCACCAAGAGTTTGACAGTTAAATGTATTCCAAACATTATTGGCATGCTTGTATTCATCATCAGTTATTTCTTTATTATTAAGATTTGAGTAAAAACTATTTTTATCTGGCAATGATGTTTCTGTAAGTCTATCTAGTCCATTCAGATACTCGTAGGGAAAAATTCCTTTTGTCTTCATCAATTCAGCATTAACACCAAAGTGTTGAGTCAGCGAAGGAAAATCTTTGCAATTTTTTGCTAGTGCGTCTAAAGAACTGCTCATGAACTGCATTGAATCGATAAAACGAAGCCTGTTAAACCTTAATGACATAAATTTGTCAGCATTAGTTGGAATTCCATTTATCTATCGATTATCAATTAGTTTTCTTATATCAGGATGATCAAGCGCTTGTACAATAAAATGTCCGTCATAACCTCTAAAATTATGAGCAATACAAGGTATGAATGCAGTTGCGTTAAATTTTAAATTACATTCGTTATGTGCAGGCCCGCGATATTGTCCGGTGATATAACAACGATCTTTCACTCGTTTAGTTTTTTCATCTGGCTGAATAAAAGTTGGAAACGGTTTTTCACAGATATGACAGTGAGATGCAGTTTTAAATTCTTCTTCTTGCTGAACGGTCAACGGCGTCATTGGTGTTGGATTTCCTAATCGTGTAAATATTTCTTTAGATTCTTCATGCAATTTTGTTAACAACCACACAGCAGGGTCTTCATCAGTATTGCTTCGACGATGATACAACACAACCGGTTTTGAAAATCTTGAATCATCTATACAACTAACTTTATAAGCAACAGCTACAGGTACATGTTTGTATGTGTGAACAGTTTTAAATTTCTTTAGTTTCTTGTCTTCAGTTTCTTTATCTTCTCTAGCTTTCTTATTTTCTTCAGTTTCTTCCTGATATGATTCAAAATCGTACGTAATTGTGAACGGAATTACAAATTTTTTCTTATAATTTTTAAACTGTGATATTTTATCTTCTTCACTCGGTAATGATGTCAGTTGTTCATCAACACACCATCGCAAATGATCTCGTTAAAGTTTATCACGCGGATTATCCTTACACGCTGAAAAACCGTGCAGAAAACGATAACAGAAGTTGGTTTTACCCTTATGATTGTTATATTGTTTTCCAGCTAATCCGTTAAATTTTTTTATCCAATAATAATGCTTTTTATACAGCAATAAATTTATTGTATTTAAGTTTGCATGTGATGATATTCGCCGTGGATAGATTTTTTTGTGCATCGTCAACTCCAAATACGTTAATACCACCCGGAAGTAATTAAAAGTCTCTTCGTATGATTACAATCCTCTCAGAGTTGGAACATTTATCGAATTACCGCCAAAGATGCAAATTCCTCAATGCTGTATAAATGTTATCAGTTATGACAATAAGTGTCTCATGTGGAGCTTGTTAGCGGCGTTGTTTCCTGTCAACAGAAATCCAAACAGGACATCAAAATATCAAGAACATATTAATAAATTAAATTTGACTGGAATAGACTTTCCAACACTGTTACGTCAGATAGATATAATTGAGCGAAACAATGAAAAATTACTTCCGGGTGGTATTAACGTCTTTGGAGTTGACGATGCAAAAAAAAAAAAAATCTACAGAAGATAAAGAAACTGAAGACAAGAAACTAAAGAAATTTAAAACTGTTCACACATACAAACATGTACCTGTAGCTGTTGCTTATAAAGTTAGTTGTATAGATGATTCAAGATTTTCAAAACCGGTTGTGTTGTATCATCGTCGAAGCAATACTGATGAAGACCCTGCTGTGTGGTTGTTAACAAAATTGCATGAAGAATCTAAAGAAATATTTACACGATTAGGAAATCCAACACCAATGACGCCGTTGACCGTTCAGCAAGAAGAAGAATTTAAAACTGCATCTCACTGTCATATCTGTGAAAAACCGTTTCCAACTTTTATTCAGCCAGATGAAAAAACTAAACGAGTGAAAGATCGTTGTTATATCACCGGACAATATCGCGGGCCTGCACATAACGAATGTAATTTAAAATTTAACGCAACTGCATTCATACCTTGTATTGCTCATAATTTTAGAGGTTATGACGGACATTTTATTGTACAAGCGCTTGATCATCCTGATATAAGAAAACTAATTGATAATCGATAGATAAATGGAATTCCAACTAATGCTGACAAATTTATGTCATTAAGGTTTAACAGGCTTCGTTTTATCGATTCAATGCAGTTCATGAGCAGTTCTTTAGACGCACTAGCAAAAAATTGCAAAGATTTTCCTTCGCTGACTCAACACTTTGGTGTTAATGCTGAATTGATGAAGACAAAAGGAATTTTTCCCTACGAGTATCTGAATGGACTAGATAGACTTACAGAAACATCATTGCCAGATAAAAATAGTTTTTACTCAAATCTTAATAATAAAGAAATAACTGATGATGAATACAAGCATGCCAATAATGTTTGGAATACATTTAACTGTCAAACTCTTGGTGATTATTTAGATTTCTATCTGATTCAAGACACGCTGTTGCTTGATGACATTTTTGCAAGTTTCCGTCTGACTAGCATTGATAAATATAAACTAGATCTATGTTGGTATTATTCTTCACCAGGTTTGTCATGGGATGCGTTATTTAAGTTTACAGGAGCTAAGATTGAACTAATCACTGAAGATAACATTGATATGTATCATTTCATTGAAAAATCTATTCGTGGTGGAATAAGTGTTATAACAAAACAATACGCATTAGCTAACAACAAGTATTTAGGTGATTTATATGATCCTGCTAAACCTTCATCGTATATAATCTACCTGGATAAAAACTCGTTGTATAGTTGGGCTATGTCGCAAGCAATGCCAGTTGCGTGTGTTCGTTGGGTTTCTGAAAAAGAATTTATCGCAGACACAGATAATCTAACTAAAGATTTATCTGATTCTGATCACAGCTATTTTCTTGAGGTTGATGTTGATTATCCACAGCATCTACACGATTTGCATAATGATTATCCATTTCTACCTGAAAAGATGATAATATATGATTCGTTATTGTCAGAAGAACAATTATCTAATCGTATTGGTAATCCATGTTCTGTAAAAAAATTAGTTCCAAATTTGTTCAACAAGTATGGTTATATCTGTCATTGGAGAAATCTCAAGCAAGCACTTGATGCTGGCTTAGGTTTAAAAAAGATTTATCGAATACTGTTAGTCAAACAATCGCGTTGGATGGCACCGTACATAAAGTTTAACAGTAATTCAAGAACAATAGCAGCAAATGATTTTGAAAAAGATTTCTTTAAACTAATGGATAATTCAGTCTTCAGAAAGACCATGGAAAATATCCGTAATAGGGTTGATATAGAATTAGTTAACAGTCAAAAACCATTTAATAAACTAATTAATTCTGAAAGGTTTGCTAAAAGTACTTTTATCAGTGAAAATCTTATTTGGTGCATAAATATAAAACAAATCTTACTCTCAATAAACTTGTTTTTGTTGGTGCATCAGTGTTAGAAACATCGAAATGGTTGATGTATAATTTTCATTATAATTTTGCTAAAAAAAAGTCTGGCCGCACAGTAATTTATTATTCACTGATACTGATTCACTTGTTTATGAAGTATTTACCGACGACGCATATAAAGACATTTATGAACACCGTGATGGATTTGATCTATCAGATGTTAAAGTTGATCCGTTTCATGATCCTAGAAACAAGAAAGTAATTGAATTAATGAAGGATGAATTCTGCTTCAGACCAGTAATAGAATTTGTTGGACTTTGATCTAAGATGTATTCATTAAAAGAACGTAACAAGGACGTAAAAAAATTTAAAGGAATAAAGAAATGTGTAATAGATAAAAATATTAAGCATGATGATTATAAAGATGTGTTGTTTAAAAATAAGCTACATGAAACTACAATGTTTGGTTTTAGATCATATCGACATGTAATAAAGACTGATAAAGTTATCAAACGTGGTTTAACTAATTTTGATGATAAACGATATACCGTCGATGGTATAAATACGTTTGCGTTAGGTCATTATAAAAACCAGTGTTCGTAATATAGTAGTATGCAAAAGTGGGGCTATGAGTAATATTTTATACTCGATTATGTTTTCATTAGATACAGGTTTGTTTTATAATTTAGGATGATCGTAGAAATTATTTTCAGCTGGAGATGGAAATTTACAGCGAATCGTCGATTTTTTTTTTCTCTAGGTCGCTGCTATACCCCAGTCTTTCATGCAGGCCTTAAGACGCTGTAAAAACAGCTGTATCTAAGGAAACATATAATTGGGTATGGAACTGTGCTCATAGCCCCACTTTTCGATACTACACCCCGGTATTCTTGCTAACCAACAATAAACGGTTTACACAGTTTTTAATTGTGTCCTATCTTACAATTAGCAAGCGGATGTCAAACTCGTTTACCAGCTGTCATATACTTACCTAGTCTTTCAACCAAACAATAACACCGGGTATTTCCTGAGATTGTACACTTAGATATGATATTAAAACCAGTCAAATCTTGTCTGCCATGTTTGAAATTGCTTATGGAGTGAAACTAATCTTAAATGTAATTTGATTGCAATGTTTGAAACTTTAAGGCAAGTGTAACGGACTGGCTAAAATTAGTATGTGCGTATAGCAGCATAAAAAAGCGGAACAAAGGAATTTGTTTACGCAGAAAGTACAACCCACCCCTCGTATGTTTGTAAAAGTGTAGGTTAGTCTGCGAGTGCTTTGTAATCTTGATCAGTGTACCGGGATCCTTCCACGGTTATTAGTATGCCCCAGTTTTCAGTTACATCAGATGCATCAGACTGTAGCATGGGGTGGAGCAAAGACAAAATCAAAGGGATATATTTATATACTGCACCATAGATGTTTAAACTACTCCCACCCCATGCGCACGCCAATGGTACGTAGTGCATTTTGGAGTTGGTGTAGACTTGCAAACATTTCTGAGAAGTATTATTCACATTAAGGTGATTTTTCTAAATTGCACTGATAGCAGTATGGAATACGGCACTGCTTCCATTTATCGGACATCGATCTGTCTGACATCGATCTATCTGACAGCAATCTATTTGACATCGATCTATCTGATATCAGTCTATCTGACATCAATCTAGCTGACATCGATAGATCTATCTGGCATCGATCTGACATTGATCTATCTGACATCAATCTGTCTGAAATTGATCTATCTGACATCGATCTATCTGACATCAATCTGATATCTGTATATCTGACATCAATCTGATATCGATATATCTGACATCAATCTACATGGTATCAGTCTAAACCCGAAAATATTGAAGATATTCCATGTTTTCGATATATAGGTTTAATTTTCCAAACCATGACTGTGAGATACAATGTATGATAGATAGATAGATAGATAGATAGATAGATAGATGGATGGATGGATGTGTTTAAGGGTGGCTTGATGGATCCAAATATCTATGTGTGATGTATATATGCAGATGATTGAATATAGATATAGGTTATTAGACTCAAATGGCTTGCTAATTGAGTGTGTGAAACTTAGGCCCAAGTTACCTGTCGTGTGGGCTAATATTCTATCTAAAACCATCGTTTGATGACAAGAAATTGTTGCATAGCCAAGTATGCTGTTATTTGTTTAAATCACTACTAGGTAATATAAATTAATAATGGCAGCGTGCATTTTTACGCGATTAGAAGCTTTCCTTCGAACACAGAAATGAACGTCTTTGATGTTGGTATTATTGTTACTTTTTTTTATTTTGAACCCCTCAGAGAAGAGCAAAGTAGTTAGGAATATACATACATACATACATACATACATACATACACGAAGAGATTGTACGTAGTAGGCCAAAAATCTAACAATTAGTGGCATTTCTGTAATTTAAGTTTCATATGACTCTTTGCAGATTGTGCCCCATGATACATAGATTTATCGATATTTAGATTTTAGTTGCATATGACTGTGCCCTATGATGTATCACTCTATAAATATTTAGATTTTAGAGAATGTTTGATGAGTCCTTTCTCTCGTAACTTACTAATATCTTGATTATAAATGCTTTTAAAATATATGCACGAGTTATCAGTATTCTTTCCTTTATAAGTCAGGAAACAATAAAATAATGGAGAATGATTATATGCATATTGCTCAGTTGCAAACTGTGTGATACATGGTCACAACTGTCAATCTTTCTAAATACATATCCAATTTATAATATTTATGTATCAATATGTATTATATTTTATGTAAGTAGCTTTCAGCAACCACCTTCCATGTGTATATTAAAAACTCTAACGATATTGAAGAATTAGAGAATTAAGTTGAATCAATAAGGCAATTTTCATGAAGAGAAGCATATTGTCATCATTTTTGAACTAAAGTAATCAAGACAAAGGTACATTACAGTACATTTAAATAAAGATACATTACAGCACATTTAAACAAAGGTACATTACAGTATAGTATTCATGACAGAGATAGTTTTCACTCATTACTTACTTATTACCTGTGAGGTTTTATAAATCCCTTGTTCCTCCTTAACACGGACAGACATTGTTGGCCACCTGCTCGAACTTTAGGCAAAATACGTAGACTATTCAATCGACAAGAAATACCTGGTAGATCAAATTACGCACGATTCTATTATTGTACCGAATCGGAACGCGGTGGGCCTTACCCTCCAACATGTCCGTTCTTGTCAGCTTTCATGGATTTTACCTGAAGAAGTTGATCATCTAAGAGAAATATTTTCAACGGAACTAACATAGCCTCGCTTGGGAGTAAGGAAAAAATTTTTGAATGTATTTCCGTATATTTCTGAAACCTACAAGAGGAGACATTTTTGTCTGGAAGGTGAGTAATGAGAGTGACTGAATGTCTGTTAATGTGTCTTTATGTCGAACATTTCCTTTAAAAGATTTCATACAAACATAGATACTACCGTATATGATTATATACGTGCACACACACACACACACACACACACACACACACACACACACACACATTTATATATATAATTGAAGTATAGTTAAAGAAGGGTGGTGTCTACATGGTTCTCATTTATACATCGGTGAATGTACTATATAGTCCTTATATGTGAAGAGAGAATAGGTGAAGCTTGACAATGTTGTGACACGGTTTACAGGCTGTAAATTATTTAACTGAAACGCATATAGGTACACGCAAATAAGCATGTAGGTATACATAAATGAGCATGTAAGTATACACAAACAAGCAGGTAGGAGGACACACAGCTGTACGTTATTTAACTGAAACACATGTAGGTATACACAAATAAGCAATCTGACCATAACTGAAATAAAACTGAAGGTGTTTATCGCTATTCCAGCATTTGTGAGCTCCGCCAATTGAACTGGTGTTTTTTAAGTGTAATGCTTGTTTAACTGAAAAATTACTTGATTTTGTAGAAGTTGATACGTTGATATTTATGAAGAGCGTAGTGAGGAGTTACAATTCACACAATCGGCCTGACATCAGTTATTTAATCAACGGCTAACACAACGTACAAATCCATTCATGTACTGCGCGTATAAATTCCAACTTGCTATTTTCGTATTTGATCAGGACGTTACCTTAAAATAAATCAAATTCTTAAAATTTAACTATCTTATATTGAATGATTAAGGCATAACTATAGTAAAAGAAATACTTAAGGTGTAATTATCGTAAATGAAATGATTAACATATAGGTTATAATTAGCCAGCCATGCTGAAATGAGACAATTATAAGTACTTGATGAATATAATTTTGTTGCGCATTTCAAAATCAGGAGTATTATGTAAGAAAGTATATTATGACATCATTCTTCATCAACCATGCACAATAGGCAACTTGTATCATCCGTACGCAATAGTCAAATTATATCAACAGTAAGCAATAGTCAAATTATTTGTTTTGAAATATGACTTTGGAAATTCATTTAACTTAGCACAATATAATACACAAGTCATTTGCCAAGCGTTCACCCTCCCTCCTACATAGCGCTCGATCTATAAAACATTAAAGCTAGAAATGCACACACACACACACACACACACACACACACACAGAGTGAAATATTATCTATTTATTAGTACCCATTTTTCTAGGAGTTTGTATTAATTTACATTGTTACAGAAATCATGGGACAGAAATTATGGGCCAATAAACGTACGTAAAAGAGTCTTTCAAATATGCCATAGAGATTGATTTCAGAGAGCATCCCATAGGAAACTTTCTGATGTGTTAAAGTTAAATGTTTTTAAAATTATAATAATCTGAAGTAGTTATCACTGTTTTCCAAACAAACTTTAAACTGCTAAAACTACAGCAACTGAAGCGTTGTTGAGGTTGAGGAGGAGGAGTAGGATAAGGATCTACATACATGTTTACATTTGCATCCTGCAACAAGTCTTCAACCCGTCTCGCAAGTGAAGCTCTGTTGTTGTTGTTGTTGTTGCTGCTGTTGATGATGATACCCTACTACCAGTCACTATCTACTTCTACTACAATGTTTGATAAGCAGGGCTTGAACAGTCTCTTATATCAACATTAGGAAAGTAGGTGGGCTGAAGTAAATGCTAACATCTAAAAAAAAAGATAAAAGGTCTGTTTTCTGTGATCTTGTTCACATCGAGCTGTTCTCCTCCTTCACAGGTAAAGTGTTAATACCTTTGAATGTTATAATTTGTCTTGTCACCTAGATGCATGAAACGTACCTGATTTTGACATTTTGTACGTTTATATGTTCATGCACCCAATGCTTCATCATTTTCAGCGGAAACGGACCGCTCCGGTGGCCTAAATGGTTAGAGCGTCTTCCTCGGATGCGGGAGGTCGCGGGTTCGAAACCCGGCCGAGACATACCATAGATAAACTGCCCCAGTGCAGACATCGTAGCGATATGACTGAAATTTTTTTAAAGCTACGTTAAAAATCCAATAAATCACACACACACAGACACACACACACACACACACGTTCAGTGGAAATATAACAAAATTCACTCAAGGACGCATTTGATACAGCGCACAAAAATGATCTATCGACTGTAGTAGCTATACATAAAACCACAAACTGATTCGGTCACGTTCTGTTCGATAGGATCAAAACACTTCGAATTAATGGAGACAATGATCAAGTACAACTTTTGTACGACCTTGATTTTTGGGGTTTCATTGTCTATATCACGTGACGCAGCGTACCAATCTGACTGTTTAACAAGGATATCAATATTTATGAACTGAATCGATGCATAGACGATTTGGCAAGTGAGGCACAGCCACGCCCACTTCGGAAGCGGTAACAATGGTTATGATGTCTGTAACGCTCGCTCGAAAGAAGGCGACTGCTTAACAGAATCGGACCAATTTGACAGAAAGAATCCTGGCCTAAATGCTTGTGACTGTACAAATAACGCGATTCTGCCAACAAATAAGTAAAGACTTCTACTCAAAAACTGCTGAACAGTATTAGGACAAATTTAACTTAAAGGATTCTGGGAAGATAGCCTTTCATTTTGCTCATATGATCCTGATCCAATATTTAATATGGCTATTGTTACTGAAAACACGGACAATTTTTAACGGACTTCTCAAAAACCGGTCAGCAGAAGATATCTAAATTTCACAGCAATCATCCTGGCATGAATACATAAATGCTGCCGATCTGCCATTCATTGCTGAAAAACATAACTTTAAAACGTCAGGAACTATCATACTAACCATGATTTATCAGCCAGTTGAAATTGCCTTTACGACTTTAGGTAGATGCCAACTAAACTAGCCTTTATGCCTTTATTTAGATGTCAACTAAACTTTCCTTTACGCCTTTAGGTAGATGCCAAATAAAGTTCCCCTTACGCCTTTAGGTAGATGCCAGCTAAACTTGCCTTTACGCCTTTAGGTAGACGCCAGCTTAAATTGCCTTTACGCCTTTAGGTAGATGCCAAATAAACATTTCTTTACGCCTTTAGGTAGATGCCAACTAAACTTGCCTTTACGTTTTTAGGTAGATGCCACATAAACTTTCCTTTACGCCTTGAAGTACATGCCAAATAAAGTGGCCTTTGCATCTTTAGATAGATGCCAGCCAAAGCTGCCTTTACGCCTTTAGGTAGATGCCAGATAAACTTGCCTTTACGCCTTTAGGTAGATGCCAGCTAAACTTTCCTTTATGCCTTTAGGTAGTTGCCAAAATAAACTTGCCTTTACGCCTTTAGGTGGATGCCAAAAGGATGAACGATCTTAGCTCACTTGAGTTTTTGTTCACTTTTTTAAATTATTCCTTTCTTTACAAACCTAACATGACTGCGTAAAAACTACTTAGCCTAGGTAATAAAAATTCGATGGGTATGTTTCTGTTATTATTATTATCGATAGACATGCTTCTATTATTATCGTTATCGGTAGTCATGTTTTCTATTATTATCGTTATCTACATGACATGGGATTTCTTGTTTAAAAAAAGAAAATATGTTATGCCCATAAAATGATTTCTTTTTCAAATAAATCGTGTTACTTTTGTGATTATATTGTCAGCACCTTTACGCAATAAACCGCACTAACACCGGCAAATGAGATTTTGTCTGCATATATATGTATATATGTAGCTAATATGCTTCGAGCCAATCAGATATCTGCATCATTAACTACCTTGATAAATACAATTATCTAAGGGCTGTTTTCATTGCATATTTGGATTTCATTTGATCAACATTTAGACAATTGCAAAGTCGGGTGGCAGAGAACTTTGAACAATAACATAAATATAAATTTATCTAAAGGTACTGGGTAAATAATTTATGAGAACCTATTGTTTCATTGCTGCGTTGTGCCTAGTTTAGACTATTGTTCAGCAAATATGGCATTTTTTGTATTGACATGGTCCAAAATTGGATTTTATGTATGTTTTAGATGTTTTTGAATTTGGTAAGTAATAGTGATTAATAAAACTGTTTTTATCTCTATTTATTCATAGAGTTCTGATATAGTTATCAGTAGAGATATATGCATCTTTAAGATCAAGTTTTATGTATTTTTATGTATTAAAATATAATTTGTCCATACTGTATATGCATTTTTCCATGTCAATTATTCGTTAAAGATTAAAAAAATTACGTTTGGTAACAATTTTAGCTATGACGTCATCTTATTTATGTCATGTTGTTTATATCATCGATCGCTTAGAAACAGAATGTATTTAATGACGTAACCAATGACATTGAATTCAGTTTCAAGTTCAGTCTGATGAAGCAATGAAGCGAAACAAGTGTGTGTGTGTGTGTGTTTGAGTGCGCGCGCGTGTGTTTGTGTCAAGGTGCTCGACGCGAGCTTAATGTTGAGAAGAAAAAAAAGCAATAATCTGAAGGAAAAAAAATCATACAGAGTGACAAAAATACTTCAGATTACCCTTATGACCCGTTCTGACATAGGACCCTGTCTATTATACTATATAAGAGAGAAGGTCAGTAACTTCCAAATACTTCGTTCCACCCATGACCCTCGATTTCCTTCTGCTATTTCCGTCCTTAAAGGCATATGACCATATTCTATGGCGCGTTTTACTCCTGATATATTTTTCTATTCATCAAGCCATCATTGACTATTCTGCGTTGCACCAAACTGAAGTTACGGGCCCCGAAACGTGCGAATTTTGCGAATTATGCCGGGACAACGTTACGCTCAGGTAACAACCGGTGAAAAGAGCTACATAGAGATACCCTACTTACAAGTGAAAACGACCAAGTCAATGTTTTCTTGATGAAATTTCTTTTTTTTTCACAGACTTGACATTAGAACACTTATTACTGAAATTAGCACCTTGTTCTTTATGTGTGGAAATGAAAATTC